>VKKT01002109.1:255122-268439 GCA_008038995.1 Haliotis laevigata | reverse complement strand
GTATGTATGTATGTATGTATGTATGTATGTATGTATGTATGTATGTATGTATGTGTCTGTGTCTGTGTCTGTGTCTGTCTGTGTGTCTGTGTCTGTGTCTGTGCGTGCGTGTCAAGGCGGGCCTCAAATCCGTGTCGGATTTACAAATCCATGGCAGATTTTCAAATGCATGACTAGTTGCCGTACCTTCCCACATCTGTTGCGATTTTCTTATTGATCGTGATTAGAAACTCTCAGCTCGGCAGAATACGTGTTAATAAAATTTCCTTTATGTGTTTATGTGTCTTCAACGTTGTGATGCATCTGCCTTATTTGGACAATAAGTTATTACTAATTGTAAGCCTCTTTAAAAATAAACAAAAGAGTGAATCAGGGTAAACATGTATTTATTATACATTTTAGAGCGTCTGTCCATCCCGGAGGTAGAAACCATCATCTTACACTTGGTTTTCCGCGAACTGCTCCAGTGGGAAATCTCGGAGCATAGCACGCTCACGTGCACGGTACATTTCCGTGACGTCGCACATCGACGGTCGTACCACAGGAAGCGGGAATTCGAAATGTAAAACATAGTAGCAGATTTAAATTTATGATTATCTATCATCATCGTATATAAGTTTAACTGAGCGTTCCCTTTTTCATAAAAGGTTTTCAAAAGTTGAATTAATAGTTTGCAGTCAGATTTAGGACTATGTTTCTAATCGAGTTGATCGTTAATATCTCAACATTGGAGGTCGGATCATCAATGGTTTCCATTTTCTTTCCTGTGATGACTTTCCAGATATTACAGTCGGTACAAACGACAAAATGTTGACTAACGACGGGAACGATTGGCGGTCATCAAGTAATGACGTCACTATACATGACGTCATGTAACAATTGAACAATCAAACCTGCCAAGGATATGGAAAATCCGCCACGGACTAGAGACCCGCCATAGACCCTTTATAGCACACAGGATGACTCTGTTACACGTTCACGTTCTGGTTACTTGTAGATCTTACTTTATATGAGATGCAATTGTTACACCACGATGGTCTTAGGAAGACCCGCTGTACAACATACGCACATGCACATGCACACACACACACACACATCCACACACGCATACGCATAGGCACACGCACGCGCGTCCTGTGTGCAGTCTACCCTGATCATAATGTTATATCGCCCCTAATAACCTTTCTCATAACAATAGGTCCAGTTCCCTGGTTATAATGTCAAATTTCTTGGGGTAGATGGTCAAATTCAACACACTAGATGCAATACTCCGTAAGAAGGATATCGTGAACTGTTACCTAGTGTACATTTGTACAATATCGTCACTTGCAGCAGCATCCACAGCAGCAACATCTCTTGCCACATCACTTGTTAACCGAATCAAAGGTAGTTTTGTGAAACATGTGTATAGCTGTGTTGGGGTTTACTTTAGGTAGAACACATGCATCAAGCGGTTATCTCTGTATCTGCGTATGAAACTATGCCAAGCCGTACGGAAAATACAATTATACTGTAAACTGTCTAGTGATAAGTGATTTGTTTTGATCGACTTTGAAATCACCTGTTCATTTACGTGAAGATTCTGAAGTGATATTCTCTGTATCTCTTCACTGCATATTAGTGATGTTCACTTCTGGCTTCACACTTTAGGTGTGAATAAACAACAAAAACATGCACGTTTGGCTTAAATCTGTATTGTATATCCTCTGTTATGATAGCCTCTCATTCTTCGAAGGTGCCACTAATGGTAGAATTGACAGAAAAATATGTGAGGTGTCAACAGAAGACAAAGATAAAATAAGAAAGTGACTCAACAAAAACAAATATTGGGTGTCATTCACAGATTATGTACAGGTGTCAGTATTTATCTCAAGTGATCATCACATGTTCGCCAAGTCGTGTCAAACGTTTCCAACACGACTGTGTAAACATTGTTTGATGCTGTAATGAACACACATAGTTGAGCAAACATCAGAACAAGTATCATATGAACAAGCTGGATTGTTTCTCCTGCCATTCGAGACCATTCATTTGTAATCTGTACACATCTGATCGTCTATTATACCTGTAACCACAAAAAAGTATGCAAAGTCGACAATCAACTTTCATTTTGTATATGCACTACGCTACTTAATCCTTTGATTCCGGTAGCAACTGATGTTACATTCAATTTGAATAGTTTGATCGAGAACAAAACATAAAATTTTGTATGAAAACATCTATTAGCATGTACATGCTTTTCTTACTAAATCACTAAACGTCCCCAATAGTGTGTCACTTTGTGATGGGTTAAGAAATATACATATTTCTGCAATGTGGTACCGTTCTATGTCCTCTCATACAGTTTCATCCTGAACATGACTGACTGTATTGTAGTAGGGCGTTGCATTGCCGATATGTTCGTATGTACTTTCTGTTGCTGTTGTCTTTGTCTTCTCATCAAGTGTCACATAGTGTTCATCTCTCATCTTGGTCTTCATGCTCTCCAGTTCTTTCAGTAATCTGACATGAAAAAAAGTCATTGCTAATTCGTAAAATTAACAGAAACCAGAAAAAATGGGTCCTCAAAACTGTTGTAACCTGACTGCCACGTCACAGCTAAAACAAAACTTTGAAACTGTGGTTAATAGTAAGTAGCGAATTGGGGAGGTTACGATTCGAAAAGTGTCTAAATAGGGGGTGAACTGTGAGTATTGTAGTAACGATGACAATCACATGAGCGATTGTATACTGTATTTTACATTTTCGGTTTTGGTTTTCAATGATTACCTGATTTACTCTCACGCATAAGTTTATTTAACACATAAAGCATCTGTAAAAATTTATATGAATACAACCGCAAGTGCACATACTGATGCAGGGGTCAAATAGTTAAAGTTTGAAGCAGAATTTAGAAACAGTGAGGCAAAATATAATACCGTCTGATGTATAAGGTTGCCCCAGTCAATGTGCAGATGAGCAACACACCAAGGACAGCTGCCACTGGGATTCCCCAGTTGGAACACTCCTCTGTAGGGTAGAAAAATAGGTAACTGTGAAAATAATCCAGAATATATCAAAAGAACAAAGAATTTACATGTGCGTCAGTTTCCGGTGCATTGTGCGTGTTTAACACTAATCTGAAATTCCGGTTTTCATTTCATCAAGTAAGACATGTTGTCCCTTGTATGGCATAAATCTAATCCTCATAAAAATAGTGTTACATAATATTCTTTAGAAACTAACGCAATACAAAGAAACTAAAGGTTGTTAAGTCAAATCATTTCATTGTATGTTGTATAGTCTCACCACTGTATGTGCCAGAGGGCTTACCTTTACACACACATGTTCAGTTAATCCCATGTGTACCAACGGCAGACCATATGATAAACATATGAAATAGTTTCAAATACAAATGTCATGTTTGATATGCAATACCTGTAAATTAGGTATCCAGCAATTCGTTGTTGGAATCCAAGAAAGTTACGACAGCCTATAATCATAACGTTCATGTTGTGACATGCCTGTTTAGGAATGAATCTGTCATCGTTCCCAAAGAGTTTCTCCTGATATGGCTAATGACAGGTTCTATGAGTGTCATTGACTGTGACATGGCATGATGGATTGCAATGACCACAACCAATCTAACAGGAATTAGAACTGACGACGAAATTTAGCTACATAGGTTATGGATTTGAATTTCAGTTCATTAAACTAATTGGTATATATCTATACCAGTAGTATACACAATGGGGCTACGGGACCAGGCCCCATTGGGTATACTACTACTGAGTTGCAAACAAAATGTGACGAAAACCCATTGAATAGTTTCTGAAATATTGACTTTTAAGCGAGCATGGGGTCAGTCGGAAAAATCAAGGTCTTTGATTCACACACACACACACACACACACACGCACACGCACACACAGACACACACAATGATGACAATTATAATACAGTGGGTGATCGAAAAGGGACTGTGTCCTGAGGTACGATCATCAACTCCTCTCTGACGAATGCTCTCCTCGGCCCGTCTTTCAAGTAGTACAAGTTCGGTTCGCCATCTTTGTTGTCGACCAGGTCGACGTTGTATGTTTTCATGGACCATATCGGGTCGGTGTCGCGTTTTCTGTTGTCTCCCTCATATTCGCCAGGCTCGTACAAGTATCTAACACTGACCCAGTCTGGTAATGTTTTCTCCGTTTTTTTTCTTTGACGGGTCTCTTGCCCACGACTCTGGTGACTTGGTTGTTGATGGCATCCACCACTTGCGGTAAGAGTATGACCCATTCCGTGTTTCTGTTTCTGGGATCCATTAAATCCTGCAAGTATTTGTGTTAGAACAGGCGTTCGGCTAAGGTGCGATTGAATCTCTCCACGATGGCTTGGCTATGGAGATCTCCCACTATACCTCATCTCACTTGGACATTGTGTTTGGCCAGCAACTGCAACACGGCTCCCATGAACTCGCGTCCGGGATCTATTTGCAACACAGTAAGCCATGTAGATGCGTTCTAAGGCTTGGGCGACTTCGTTCGTCAACAGTTTGGCTTCCTTGTAGTGACTGGCAACGTCGACGACTGTCAGAGCGTACTTGTAGGTTTTACGTCTCACCCTGTCGTGAGGGAGAAACAGGAAGGCAGCTTGGTGCACGTGATTCGGTGGGCTTCCCTGGGAGAGGATTGGGATAGGATTGGGATTTCCACATCGACATATGGGAAGCATGGGATATATATATATACCCAGGAAAAAAACAAAACAACCATGCCACCAAAAAGAGGTTTGTCTTCGGAACCAGATCGAAGAAATACGCTCCCTTCACAGTGTGCTCCCAGCAAGCGAGGTCAAAAAGTGCTTCGGTATTGGGTCCACAAGGCTGTACGAACTAAGGCAAGAGCCTGCAGTAAAACCTTCGACCCTATCGCCCGCTGAACCAGCAGAACCGTATTGCCTGTAGCAGAACCAGTGGACATCTTGTCTGATAGCAAAAAAGCTCCAAAGTCGTCGACCAGTCAGGACTTCTACTATCATCTGGGGAGGCTCATGGCTCGTGCGGAGCAAACCGCGAATACGTTGTCGGCTGGTGTGCAGCAAACGACGAATTTGTTGGTCGACATCTAGTCGAGGCTGGACAAGGGCGATAACGAACTCCAGTAGGAAATAGAAAGTGTTGACGAGGAGGAGGATACGCTGTCATATATCAAGAAGGTGCTGCAGTCGGTAGAATTGACCCAAAAGTGGACCTACATTTCACTAGCCGCTTTGTTGGTATGGAATATTGTCTACAAGACCTGGAAGCATGCCAGCATACCATCAGCGTCCGCCCACCACGCAACACCGGTCCACAAACATGTCTACGAGATGACAAAACATATGGACCCTCACCACATGCTGTAGAAAATAATATATATATGTATTTGTATGCAATTGGAAAAACAGTATATGGAACTACATATTTTTGCAGCAATGCATATCGTGTACAAGAGAGGTATTCGACAAAGCAGAGGCTGCATACTGGAAAGAGAACCCCATGGAGTATTCTTCTGTGGACAAAAAGCTACGAGAAATGACTGGGGAAGGACCAATAGACCAACCAGCTCGTGTACTAGGCAACTTTGGCAATGATACAGCTAAACGGTTTGCAAATTGCAGCGGAATGTATATTGTTGGGTACGCGAGAGGTATTCTATTCTGTATCCCTGGTGGGACTATTTGTTTCTAGCTGTATACTACAGAAACGAGTCTATTTTTTTTCTTTTTCTTTTTTTTTTCTCGATAGAAAAAGCTATTCCCGCTCGGTCTCTGGGAGCTGCAACTCGACTTCTCGTTCGTCTTTCCTCTTCGATATGGGCGAATGGCAGATTTTGCCCAGCCTGCACAGAAACGGTCCACCCACCTCACATAGGCGTTCTATTCGTACCTTTTCTCATATCCTGTAGCCATACACCAGAATTGTTGTTTCTCCAGTCAATGGAGAATCCAGCAGCAGCAACAGTCCGTTCTTCCTTTCGTATTTTGCTACGGCGAACTTTTGGCACGTGTGGATTCCGTCCGGAACGTCTGTGGCTTTTCGGTGTTCGCTGCATGGAGGGGCTGCCACTTCCATATCCTTGGGTCCGCCGTAGTTGGGCAAAGGGGTGGTATGCCATCCCCGCCCCCATGGCAGATCTGCTTGTTCCGATAGCTGCCGGAAGATACAAGATTCTTTCTCGCTGCATGGACAATTGGCCGACAACTTGTCAACGAGGCGTTGGTAGCGCAGGCACCACGAGAGGCAGTCGTCGTTGTACAGGTTCTCTATGTTCGAGAGAAAGTAGTTGATTTGGATTTCTTCTGGAACCTCGAGTGGGAGTCGATACTCCTGGGGTGGTGTGTAGTCTTATATCACTTTGTTTTTCCACAGAACACATTTCTTGCTGTCGACGCAGTGGTCGATGGCGCTGCACTTGCACGTAAAGTTGTGTCCCTCGAAGAGAGTGGGGAGTTCTGATATGGTGGCCAGGCAGTCGGTGCATTGGTGGTGTATTCTGTCCTTGGGTTCTGCTGAGCAGCAGTAGTCGTCCGTGAGAACGATGCGGAATTTGCCCAATGCCGGGCGAAATTGGTTGGGTGGGTAGAGGTAGACGAAATCCACTATTTTGACGAATTGGCGAAAGTATAGCAAATAGAGTTCCAGAAACTTGCGGGGCATCTTGTAGCGCTCGTAGAAGGTGTGTCGAGATTTCTCCAGGATTTGTTTCTCTCGGTCTGAAAGCAATACGTGGGGCATGAAGACTTCGCCCATGTCAGGAGTTCTCTCAGAGCTGCCACAGATTTGCAATATGTGGTGCTTCCTCTTTGCTTCCCGAAGGGACAAACGACCCAATCGAATCTTGGCGTAGGCTTTGCACGATTTGTTGTGTTCTATACCTATGTACACAGTGTATCTCTAATTCGAGTGCACCTTCGCCAATGGAGAAACAACATGAGAGTGGTCCAAACTGTTGTTGTTTTTCTGCGCTGGACTCCATTTTTGCTTTCCGTATACCTTACCGCGAAGAAAAGAAACAATACAAACAAAGAGCGTCCCTATATACTCAAATGTTGAGTGGAGGTGCACCCTTTGGTCTTTTCCCCATTACTTTAACATAGGATTTTTGCTTTGTGGTCCCGTACCACCGCTGTGTATACTACTATACCTTAAGTGCAATATACGCCATTAATACTCACATTGTAGACACGTGCCGTCATTAATCCACCCTGCTGCACAACCTTTAGGACAAGTTCCATTTATCTTGTCACAGCTGACACCATCCAGACAGTTTCCACATTCTGAGGAGCAGTTGATACCATAGGAAACATCTGGACATGCTGCAAACAAACAAACATAATGGAGTCATTAGGCAACAGTATACTGCAAGGTTAACCTTCTTTTAAGATGATGCAGACCCACCTTGTAGACATGTTGTATCACTTTGCCATCCTGCTGCACATCCTCCTGGACAGCGTCCGTTTGTCTTATCACAGATGCCATTGTTTAGGCAGTTTCCACACTGAGAGGCACAGTTTATGCCATACGAACCATCTGGACATGCTGCAAAAAATACATGTACATATTGAACAAATGACGTGATCGTATTTTGAAAGTTTCTGTCCACTTAAATCATATAGATTTACCTTGTATACATGTTGTGTCCCTCTACCACCCTGATACACATTCTCCAAGACGGTTTGTCCTGTCATCACTGATACCTAGTAACTAATGTCTATATGACCATTAATGCAACTTTCATAAGACAATATCAGTACTCACGCTGTTGACATAACATTGTGTGGTCTCCCATCCACCCCGAGGCACATCCTCCAGGACAAGTTCCGTTTGTCTTACTACAGCTGACGCCATTGGGACAGTTCCCACACTGAGACGCACAGTTGATACCATAGGAACCATCTGGACATGCTGTAGAATACACACAGACATTTACTGCTCACCCTGTCAATCTAGAGTGACTACACGACCCAAACAACTCCACGACCACATATGCTTAAACATAAGCACTTTCGTTCATCACCAAGAATTGGACTCCAAATGCAAACAAATGTGGTCCAATTATAATTTATAAAATTTGCAGACAAATATCCATTTATCGAAAAGGTCATAGGAAGAAATTAGGACTTACGTTGAAGACATCACATTGTGTCGTCATTCATCCATTCAAATACACATCCTCTAATGCACAAAATGTGATAGTCTTAAAAGAAAAGAGTCGCAGTCATTTTCACTTTTTTGCTTTTGTAAATCGTAATGGAAGAATGAAATTTTACAATCAAAAAGTTAACTTGTGTGCCAACAGCCTGCTCGGAGGCTTTCACTACATCATGCTGTGAATTGTAAAACTAGCAAAATAAGTCACCATGATCATAGTAAACCCATTCTCAATATGCTAACATATCAGGAAGCTCTACATGAAACATCTGTACATGTAGTCGTTCCCACTGACAAAAATAACAAAACCATTATATTGAAGCATCATTGCATTCAAAGAACTTTTGTTAAATGACATAAAATAAATGCTACATACGTAGAAGCAATCTGCACAAACCACGTATAAGAACTATCAAGGTTGGGATTTACTTCAAACCCTTATACTTCTAATCCCCTTTAAATCCACATAATGATATGTATATTTTTTCAAGTCGAGCAAATGTGCCAACCAATCCAGTTGCCATTTATCAGATAGGATGACATCAACAATAAGGTAACATTCACCATTGATGTTATCACATCCATAGAGTGTTGGATCATTTCCCAACAAGAAAAGTTATTCAAACTTATTTGCATGGTTAACCGTTGTGACTAGATCAACACTTTATATCATAAAAATATAACTTGATATACCGTTCCATACAACTTAGAATTATAAACAGTTTATATTGTGTCTTTGCTGTTGAAAAATCCTTTTGGACATATGTTTACGTAAGAATGCATTGATACTGTCGACTAAGCTCAATCACGCCAACATACTAAAAACAAAAGTAGACTAACAATACCTAGAAAGTATTTGAGCGTACAAGAGATACCTACCCCATTAAATGTTATTTGTATTTTCAGCACATACCTGTTTGGCAATCAGTAATATGATATCCAGGGAAACACCCACTAGAACAGCTACCAGTGATCTTGTCACATACATCATTACTGTTAAAGCACCGGCACTGTTTGTCACAATCTTCAGAAAACCACCCGTCACTGCAAACTGAATATTGTTCAACATGCGGTTACAGTTTAACAGTACGATTTTGAATCGTATGTATTCAACATTTATATGACTGTGACTATTTCGGATCCTAGGCGGAATATGTTCATGTTATTTCTAACTTTTATATACACGCGAAAATCAAGGTTAGATATTTCTCTTCAGTTCGTCGTGAAAAGCGACAAATGGGATCGGGTGGTCAGGCTCGCTGACTTTGTTGACACATGTGATCCCAATTGCGTAGATCGATGCTGATGCAGTGGAGACTCGATTATTTACAGACCGCCTCCATATAGATGAAATACTGCTGAGTGAGGCTTTTAAAGATAAAACCAGCCAACCAAATCTAACTTTTATGTACACACATTACATTATGGTTGAAGTATTGATTAACATGATCAAATTATCTGATATCCGAGTTCACGTTGATGGAAAGTTTTGCGATACAGTCATTACATGTTAATTTCCACTGCTTTGGTATATCTGAATATCTCAAGGGGGAAGTACCAAGAGTAACACTGCTTGGTTATTTGTGTCGTGTGCATATATCTCAGATCACAATTCAATTGAAGTTAAGCAACGTTGGCCACGTAGATTACTTGGATAAGTTTGGCTAATTAGGAGATAAACGTACTGTGTTTGGCAATTAGATGAATGTTAGATCGAATTGATAGTCTCTAAATTTCATTTGAGGCCGAACGCGTAGCGTGAGGTTTCAAATGATTAATTTGCGCAGTAAAGCGCCGTGAAATCAGACGCATTTTCAATCCAAATGGATACCGTCTGATTTTATGGATTGACCAATCAAATTCGCGCATTCCATGTAGCCATGGTAGAATACCCCTTGACACCTGAGAGTTTCTAGGGCTTCTTCTGTCCTGCCCCACAACGAAGCAAACGTGATACATGTTTATTCAAAATTCTTTCTGTTCATCCAAAATTCTTTCTGTTCATCCAGCAGAAAATGTGTGCCCGGTGGGATAAAGCATATGACTGTTAACCTTCTAGCGCCTCACAGGCAGCTTTGGTTGTCCGGAGTTCAGACATTATGCTGTATGCTGTATAGTCGAGTTCAGCGCTATATAAGTGTCTTTATTATTATCAGGGTGAGATTGAAACAACTTATATAATTAAAAAGGATCAATGTGTAGGTGCAACTGTTTGGGGAACCACTGTTTGGAGCGGAATGCAGTTTCCGCTGTACTTTATGAATGAACTCATACTTCTGAACATAATGACAGTATAACGTTTATACGATAAAAAACAAAATCCAAATATGTGAATCCACATAGCCATTACATACCAAATATCTGCACTTCACACAAAGTAAGATATTTCAGTGGACCAGGTATCCGTATAGTGACCGTGGTTCCTGTCAGTGGCTGGCGGCAGGTGACATTAGCTATAGGTGGAGGATGTTCAGTGGATGACCAGTTGTAGCACATCTGGTTTCCAACAAATATCTCTATGCCATCGCTTCTCTCCTGAACTGAGCACAAATAAATGTGAAATATGATAGGTATCAATCATGACGGATGTGTTTCCAATGTTAGATAGATAATATAGATGACATGCTGTGAAAGATATAAACACTCTCTTTTGTTCATATTATATAATTCAGGCTGTCAAAGCACTGACTCACTCACTCAAATACATACGTTTACGTTTCAGAGTTGGTCCTAAGTCTAAGAATGCCTAAATGACACTGATATTGATCTCTGTTACTTTACAGGCCGGGTATATTTGCATCAACACTTCTCTTCAACATTTGCTACACCTGAAATTGTAAATTGATGATGGAGATTTCTGCATTTCTGACTGAATAAGAGTGCCATATTACCTACATTGCTTGCTACTATGAATGGAACAGTTATACGGATACAAAATATTTTGTTTTTACATATAAGTGATCTCCGTTAATGTTGTTGAACGTAACCATTTGTGAATTGATCTTAATATTGATTTTTTTTATGAGGAACACACCTGGCTTTATTTCCAGGTGCAAGGATACACTGAATTTTTCGTCGGTCCTTAAAGACATTCGACCTCAGTATCCGAACTAATGTTATCAGGGAGTGATTGCATTTAATTACGGAATAAACAGGCTAAAAGTCACAATGATACACAACGTTATAAGAGGCTATCGTAAAAAATCATGAACATTGAAACGATTATTGTCATGCGTTTAATAAATAATGAAACTCGGTTAAAAATGACGAATTCTCATCAAAACATTACACCAAAACGCAGCTTTTCATATGCACGATATTTGCATATACTTCTCAGCAGTTTGATGCATGAACCTCGTGCAATTAATCTGCATAAGGTTTGCAATTGTTTACCCCAAGTTATTGGAGAAATTCATCTTCGTTGTAACCATATATACATACATAACATACAGGGAATGTTTTAAGTGAATCTAAACTTTTAATGGGTAGTATATAAGACCGAAAGACTCAAAATTATCTGTTAGCTATGGCATGGACTAAATTGGGTACTTTAGGATAATGTTGAACTTGTAAATTGTAGCCCTGACAGACTATGAGCATGTCACCTAACATTGTCCAACTATTTCATCATAGCACGCCAGCTAAAACCTCGCTAAACTAGCGTGATTATAAATACAACTGATGTTCTATACAGGATTTGAAATGTGATTTTAACCAGCCACGACGTATCAGGGTGTGGCATACAAACGGCAATTCTTATATTAAGCGATAGAGGTGTGGGCGTTTGCCACTGATCATGAGGTGCACAGACAAACCTAATATGCAGATGACTAGTTTCCTTATCTCCACATACAGTCTACAAATATTTTATATTTTGTAAGGAATGTGAATAGCCCCGAAATTTCCATTTTCGGAATACTATTTTCAAGAAAAAAACGTCTCACTAGAAATGTCACATTAGATACGCTAGACCCATAGAATGTCATCATTAAGGAACACATTGTCCGTGGTCCATGCAGAGCAATAAAAGAACAGAAGAACTGTAACACACAAAGGGAAATACAAGCATGACATATAACGAATTTCCTCCTATTAGCTGCTTGAAATAGAAATTCCCTACCTGACTAGTATAAACATCCATCCCGTGAAATTGTTTTGAACGAATTCTAGTTTGTAACAAGGTTTGCATTTTTTTCATTTAAACTTTCTTAGCGGTACATGGTTAAAGATATTTTTTAATACATCACCTTCAAAACTCCTTCTTTTTACAGAAACATGTACATGTCAATTGACTCTCAGATCTGTCATCTACATTATTGTCAAATGAAACTTTTACAATATGAAAGCCCATTGTTGTCGACCCCATAGCATTCATAACAATATATGCAAGGGCAAGTCATCGAACACAAGAACACGTGCTAAATGTAAAAATAGGTGCTCTGTATTTATAGTCTGTTTGTCTCCAAATGACAGCGATGAATTGCAAATTACATGAAAATCGGCAGTAGTCTATTGAATGTCAATACGGTACATGCCATTGAATATCCTGTACCAAACAATATCTGCCGTGTTCTATTATTTATCACTGGAAATGATGTTTAAGAAACTCATGTCGTTCTTGACTAACAACATTCGTTACTCAGCTGATGTGAAACAGTTGGTTTTCTCATGGCGTAATATATCGTTCAGTGTGAGGCAGAACGTGGAATACTATTTTATGCAATTAATACATCGTGTCGTAATATAATATTTTTTTAAACGGCGACAGAACAGCCCGTACAGTTCTGGTGACTCAATACCTTGTTCGATGGAACTTTAGATGAACATAATACATGTATGATTCTTGCAAAGTAACCCATTTTTGTGTAAGAACTCCTCAACAATCTCTTACACATTTGATTTGATAACATATATTCTGGTTCAGTAATATTCTATTCAGTCAGTTTTCGTGGGTTTCGGACTTGTATAATTTTAGGTTGTCACTTAAAAGGGGAAATTCCCTCGATGTTTAAAATACACCCTTTCTTGCTGTGAAGGATGTTGTCACCCTTACATCTCCTCTTGAAACATGTGTACTCACGTATGTCAGGGATATAGAGTCTGATGTGTTGTATCTTCTCTGGAACTGAAGTGTTCAGGTTCACAGTCCAG
>VKKT01002109.1:169445-182143 GCA_008038995.1 Haliotis laevigata | reverse complement strand
AGTCGCCTCTTACGACAAGCATGGGTTACTGAAGGTTCATTCTAACCTTGACCTTCACGGGTCTGTACATTAAAAAGTGACCTAAAGTGAGAAACTACGCTTGTATACACTCAGAACAATTTACTTTACAAAAGACTACTCTATACTCTATATGTACATCAAGACAGGACGCTTTATGCAACAATTCAGTTTAAATTCGGCCCTGAGGGACTTCCACTGCATTAACATAAGGATTGGTATTGCCAATGTGTTCATATGTGTTCTCCACAACTGGGTCCCTGGTTCTCTCGTCTAGGGATATGTAGTTGTCTTCAGGTTTCTGTTGTGAGGCATCCAGTTGAATCTTCAGTCTGCAATGTGTTAACCCTTACAATTAAAATATAGACATTATATCATTCTCCGAAAGAAATGCATTCCAATGTAATATCTGGTCAATTTGGTACAAAATGTTAATCCCCGTAGTGAATATCAATGTATATAGTTTATACCTTATCTTCCCCGTACCTTCTAATGTAAGTAATGAATGTCAACAGAGCGATGAGAGCCAAGATGAGAAGTGTACCAAGTGTTGCTGCAACTGGCACTACCTGGATTGAGTATCCTGACGTTGCCGGGCACTCTGTACAACCTTTCAAAACATAGAAAAGGGGTTCATATCAGCTGCCTTGATGTCTTACCAAGTTACCCTCATTAGATATATAAAGATAAAGAAGGACAGTGGACAGGGCAGAAAAATTACAACTTCCGTCACATTCAAAATTGCATCCCACCTTTACAAAAGGGTTCTTGAAAGCCTGGCCGACATCCTTGTTGACATGTTCCATTGACCTTGTTACAAGGCGAGTTTCCTTTACATTGACCACATTCAGACTGACATTGGTGTCCATGGCGACCGTCACTGCAAGCTGTAAAGGATTATTAACCATCAACGACAAGTCAAAGCGTTTAAGACATATTAACAGTAACAAGTGAAGATTTTATACCAACCTTGTGAACAGAAATCTGGCCACCATCCAGGCTGACATCTTCCTCCAGGACATGCCCCCGTCACCTTGTCACAGACGTCAGTGTCCAGACAGTGACCACACGGAGACGCACAATTGGCACCATAACGTCCATCTGGGCATGCTGTTACATAAACACGTCCCAGTGAACAATAATAAGCCTCGGTGATGCAGTTGAAATGTGTCTGTTGTTTGAGCAGGAGGCATTACAACACCAAAGGTCAAGGACATTTGGGGCATATTGTCCATTACTCGTGATATGTTAGCTCAAGTTCCTATGTATGTGTAAGTTGATTTGATGATTGCTAAAAGCTTGTTCATGCTAACCAGGAATTTCCTATAGAGATAAACAATAAAGTCAAATCTGAACGACAGGTATCCAGACTTCAGAGCTCTCCACTTGTTTACACCTTGGTTGTACAGACGTATTTTGATTTTTTCTACCCGAAGATGCATTTAGACAACTAATTTTCAATATACAATATGTATACCTTAGGAGCATTAGAAAACAGCATCATCTGAAAAAGACCAATACACCACTAATTTTGGTTACTTATTCTCCCCAACGTCACCACAGACGTAAGAGTATATTTGTAATATGTTTGCTAATGTTCCTGTTGAATAGTCACACATAAGACATAAAGGATACCATAGTGTTGTTACCGCTATCAATAACTGCAGCTGACTTACGCTGATTACACTTGTCGTTGAACCATCCTGCTGCACATTCTCCAGGACATGTTCCATTTATCTTGATGCAAGCATCACCATCCACACAGTTGCCACACTGGTCGTCACAGTTAGGACCATAGTAACCACCTGGACATGCTGGGTACGCACATAAATGTTTCATGATGTCAATATTGTTTGCATTTAACGTCCTCTATTTCCATGATGGCAAAAGGACCGATGAATGAGAAACAGAAATTCAAATTTTCTTGACTACATGCAAATGACAACAGTATGGTAATTAACAAACGTACACATAATTTTATCGTTAGCTAAATAGTTGGCCATTAATGAAACCGAAACATAAACAAACCATACTTAATTTGATCATAGTTTTAATCGTAGTATTATGTTCCTTTAATTCATGGCTAATTTTGTCAAAATTGCCGACAGCTGAATGTATGATGTTAATCGAGTTGTGTTACTGTGCCTTCGTGACGGGTTTAAAAAAATACATGTAATTGTGGTAATGCGTAATTTGATCTCGTCACGATATATCTGAAATATTACATGTGTGAAGCTAAATATTAATTCACTCATTCACCATTCCTTCAATATTCAAGCACCATTTGCCTCGTATCTGTACCACATTTGAACACGGGTAGCATTCTCTTGTACATCCCACAGAGCATATTCCTGTGAACTTATTCAACAAATGGTTATGAAAACAGTTTCCACACTTTGACGCACGGTGCATACCATACCGTCTCTTCTGACAAGCTGCACACATTAAGTCTAGAATGTTCACTTTGCTAAGATACAAGGAAAATATTCCAGGGAAGAGGTCTTACTTACAAAAAGTAAAACCTGAGAGCAAAAAAAACCTCAAACGCGGTTATTCCGGGAAAAGAAGAGATTCTTAATATATATTTAGAAGCACACTTCAGGTTTATATTTATGGTTCAACCCGCAAATCGTATCTCAGAGAGCTCCATACCATTCATAATCAAGGTATCAGAATGTGTCTGGGGGCATTCAGAACTTCCCCAGTCGAGAGTATGTATGTTGAAGCAAACGAACCATGTTTAAAGTTAAGAAGAATGAAACTCTCACTTCAATATACCGCTAAACTTCACTCAAATCCATCTAACCCAGGTTTAAACTTCGTATTGAATCCTTCCTACAAGGATTTATATGATAATGAATCAAACTCAACCCCACATCTTGGTACACGTATACAGTCCCATATCAGGGATGCTCATTTAAATCTTGAGAATATATCAACATTTAACATTCCAGAAATACCGCCTTGGTAGTCCATTCAGCCGGATGTTAATTTAGACATGACAAGACTGAAAGGAAGCTGCTACCTTACCTTACTGTACCAACAAGCATTCTTAGAAATTATAGATAAATACTCCTCTTACCAAACCCTTTACACGGATGGATCAAAGATGGAGATAAGGTATCAGCAGCCGCTGATGAAGACACCCTTTCCCTCAGATTAACTGGTGGAAATTCTGTTTTTACTGCTGAATCTATGGTAGTTATATTAGCATTACAATTTATCGAAAAATCTAAAGACAGCAATTTCACCATTTATTCAGATAGTTTTTCCTGTTTACAGGCAATCAAAAACCGTAAACACAATCAGCCGCTTTTAGGCAAAAGTTTAAGTCACAATCTTGACACATCTATGAGTGGGAAGGTTATCGTGTTTTGTTAGCTTCCAAGCCACTCTGGTATACGAGGTAACTCTATAGCAGATTCCGTAGCTAAAAATGCCCAGATCCACTTCCCTTTTACTGACCTCAAACCTGCTATTCGAAAATATGTAACAGGTCAGTGGCAGTAGAGTTGGAATGATCAAGCCTCATTCCATAAAACCCAATATTGGACGGAATCCATTGAATGGATTAATTCGTCATGATGAGGTTGTGATTCGGCAATGTTGTATAGGACATAGTTACTATACACATTCCTTTTTATAGAAAGGAGACGATCCGCCATTTTCCATCCTTTGCCATAGACCGATTACTGTCAAGCACATTTTGCTTGAATATGTTGACATTTCCCTTATTAGACAACGTTTTTATGACTATGTTCCTACGTTATGTGAACATTTTGAAAAAGTTTCCAACCACTTGATTTTAGCATATTCAAAAGAAATCAAACTGTACGAAAAAAATATAGGTTTTTATTTCAGAGATCAGTTTTTACCCTTGAAAGTGAAACTTGACTGATATTGTAGTGATTTTCAACATCACTTATTATTTTCAGTGTATTGTAAAGCGAATAACATTTCCTCGCCGCGAATAGCTGCAACATTGCTGATGCGGTCTTAAGCAATATTCACTCACTCACTCCCGATGTGAGGTTACATTTTAAGTCACAACTAGTTAATATGGAAAGGGTTCTGTTCTGCCTATACTTACATAAAGACATTTAAATACTTGTGACAATATTCAGGGAGTTTGCATGAAACAAGCAATCCTCGAGAAACGAAAATGTACCCACGCTGAATACAGTTGTCAGTTTGCCACCCTGCAGCACAACCTCCAGGACAGGTGCCTGTAGCCTTGTTACAATAATCAGCATTGAGGCAGTTTCCACACTTGGAGGTACAATTTCCATAGTAACCGTCTGGACACTCTGTACGTGAGGTTAAAGAATCAGTAAGTTCTTCAAAAATAGCATTTTAGGACACATATTACATCATATCATTAAGGATAATATGATAAACGTATCTTAGAGACATTAGGGATACTCTAAAGAAGTACGGCAAACGCTCCGAAGTACGTATTCCATCTGGCGTAAATTATTGATAATGTCGTTAAATATCATTGATGCTTGGCAAGGAATATTATGGTCTCCAATCCAGTCTGCTAAGGTATAATCACCTGTTTGGATATTAACAAAATGCCCTAGGATTCAGGTTGAGTTTATCAACGTAATGAGAGTATCGTGTAGTGTTTATTTGTTAAAAAAGGCCGCAGTAAGCAGTATTCCAGCTATTTGGTGGTGGTCTGTATCAGACAATCTAGTGATACACAGCATAAGCATCGATCTACATAATTGGGATACGATGACATGTGTCGCGTTAGTCGCCTTTTGCAACAAGCATAAATTGCTGAAGACCACCTCTAACCCGGATCTTCACGGGTCTGGTTTTAGCAACACACAATGTCAATATTCCTGGGAAGTTCAGAGGTTTAGAGTCTGTACCTGTTTGGCAGTCTGTTCCCATGTATCCTGGAGCACATCCACTCACACACTGCCCAGTGATCTTGTCGCATATTTCTGTGTTTAGTGAACAGTGACACTGTTTTTCACAGTCCTCACCAAACCAGCCGTCACTGCAAACTGAAAACAAACATGAAAAGAATACATAACCAACTTTCATTAATGATGAACAAAAATGTGGAAACAGTTCATTCCAGTCTACCAGCTAAAACAAACAACACAATGAGGAAAAATAACTGCAAGCCTATCTGTAGTTCATTAGGCAGCTCGTGACCTAACTGAAGTACTTTTTATAACAACGTAAGAATAAATTAAAATGTTCAGCTAACAGGTGTATGTTTACCTACCAAATATCTGCACCTCGCACAATGTGAGATAATTGCTGTTCTCTATAGTGAGGTTGTTTCCTGTCAGTGCTTGTTGACATTTGACATCAGCTACAGTTGGCGGATGATTATTCTTTGACCACTGGAAGCAAAGCTGTCCACCAACATATATCTGCATACCATTGTTTCGGGCTTTGTCTGCATTTTAAAGGGAAAATCTGCTGTAAAGGTTAAATCGAAGACGAAAAATTGGAACTTGATTTAGATGATAATGATGACCAAACATACATACACTGACAACAGTTCCGCACTTCAAGAACTATACATCAACGATGCATTCTATTTTGTTAAGAAATTACAACAAAAAAAAAGATAAAAATAAAATATTATATTTTGCTACTCACACTTGCTACGTAGATACAGCTTGACGTGTTGTATCTTGTCTGTGTTTGAATTGTTCAGGTACACAGTCCAAGTTTGGTCTCCAGCTAATGTATGTGTACATGCGAATGGTCTACTATAGAAGTCTGTGGTAGCTCTGCCATCCACGCCGTACTTAGCCTCGAAAACCTGATGTGTATTCCCTGTGCTGGTGCTGTTTTCACTGTAGGTACTGCTCTGTGTGGCACTTCTTCTCAATGCAATATTCTCTGAGGAACGGAAAATCACGTTTACCACCTTACACGTAACACAGCAGTCGAAATGATGACATTAGATTGATTGTGATAACAGTTTCCTTGTACGGATGACATTGCATGCAGTGCCATCTACCTAGTGCAGTGTTCCCCGACACCTACCTCTTCCAGACAGCAGTGCCTGTGTCACAGAGAAATTCTTTTTTCTCCAAGTTGAGTGCATAATAGTACGTAAGTTCCAAAACTATCAAAGTAAAATATATATTTACCTCATTTTAAACGTAGTATTTTTGGTATTTTAACTGTTGGCTAAATTTTCCAACAATCGCAAGCGGATGAAGGGATGGTGTAAATCCAAAGAAGGTAGCAAAAGTAATGTAAGTCCCCATCGGTCCTAGTATGGCGATCTACCTTCAGTTGTTGGGGATCTATAGCCCGTGTTTTATACTGTATTGTCTTCTATATAATTGGAATGTTTTATCTTTGCTCGCTAGTTTTATATTCATATCTGTGATTTTGTAGTATTTTTACTGTCCATCGTCAACAGGTTTTAATCTTCCAAATGTTTTTATTTTTCATTGTATAAATTGGTTTTCGTCACGGTATTGCTGATATATTACCGATGTGACGTTAAATATCAGTGAGTGAGTTAATATTTAACGTCACATCAGCAGTATCTCAGCCATATCGAGTTAAATATAAACTCACTCACTCACTGAGTGCATAATGGACAAGGATGAACGAAATGTCATTATCTGGATTCTGACAGTTTTGTAGTTGAGGCTCCCGGTGTATTGCAAACATAGGGCGATATAAAATATATTAACTACCAAAAGGATTTGATGATTGGCGCTTCTGTACGTTGGTCTCAAACCATCATCAGAGGTGAGTTGCCTTTGACAGAGAAGGTAACACTGATGTCTGTGCTAACGTTCCCTATTCCGGTATTCTAACTCAGGAGCTCATGCATTAAACCTAAAAGTTTCAGCTAAATATACAGTCCGTTAAGTCGATCACAAATACCATAAATACCCGAGAAATAATTCCATAGTATTAGTCAAACCTGCTACAATGTGCAAATCATATCTACATCTAAAACATCTTCTATTCGTGATAAGCTTGGCTATACATATGTGATACCATCTATCAAAGTAATCTATGATGTCAGTGAATAAGAAATTGCCGTATGAAAACCGATTGAGAATCAAGATGGTGATCTGTACCTATACTCGGACTGCCCTGGGAGAGGAAGGCACACAATAGGCACTGTACCGTGACGAGGCTTGATTTACAACTTGATAACAGAGACCATTCCAGAGGTCATGGAGCGTACTTATTATCTTCCCATAATATGATTCAAAATTGACCTATCGTGCTTATTATCTTTGCTTTGCTTTTTTTCTAAATTGTGAAAGCAATTACAATTGATTGTCACAACACTTCAAATGTATTTCTTTATCTTGTGAATAACCGCTTTGTCCAATATTCTATGAGTAATAGGCTGCAGCAACTGGATTCTGTAGAGATGATACCTACTTTTGGGGCGTGGTACAATGATGATTACCAAGTAAATATGTTGTCAAGAAATATCTCTATTTTTTTTATATTTGAACTTGCCGAAAGTAGGTTATAATGACATCAGTACATAGTTTACATAGCAATGTTTTGAATCTATCTGAGGGTAATATACTTTTGTTGTTGTTTTTTGTTGTTGTTGCTGTTGTTTAACGAAGCACTCTGCATTATTGAATTAAAATGATGGTTTGTAAATAATCGGCTTTGAAAAATACAATCCAGTGAATAACATGACCGTCTATCTTCACAGTTTGGAAACCATGACATGTGTCAATCAAGTCAGCGAGCCTGACCCACCCTCTTATGACAAGCATGGGTTGCCGCAGAACGATTCTAACCTGGATCAGCACGGTTGAGGGTAATATAGGACACACCGCGGGGCTTCGTCATCATAAGATGAGTTTTTGTATCTAGGAACACTTCAAACAGACATCAATCAATGTGCAATGCAGAAAACACTTTAGAGCATGCTTTGAACTGTGAGTTCTTAAACCTAATTTATACCTAGTCAAATTGCAAAATGCAAACGCCCAATACTCACGTCTTTGGCAGTAGGAACCGAACCAACCTTCCTGACATCTGTCTGGATCGCCGACCTGGCTACAGGGAGTAGGTGGGAACACGGCACAGGCAGCTGTAGTGTGACAGTGACATCCGGCATCTAAAAGTAGTTTGAAAGTGAACATGATGTCTTTTGACAGTGCAGGGATATCTGCTTGTACATATCGCATTTTACAGAGGTATGTTCAAGTACGCATCCAGTACTACCAAGTAAACAGAGTATAATTCGTAGAAATCAGCTGATAGAAGTCGTATTTCGTGAAGCTTGTATCAATTCTGTTAACACCCCATAGATTTTTAGACATATTGATATTATTAACACTAAACGTATGATATTTCGATCTCTTACAATATATCTTTCCACTCAGTTTTGTACTCACTCCTCAAAGCATGGTAACGTAGATTTGCAATGAATCAAGTAATACCTTCATAACTATCACATGTTCCGGTAACTGTAACATTTTATTTGTTGCTAATCTAGTAGCAATAATGACTTCCATATATGGTAAGTTGTTGTAAAATCAGTCTATTTGAGGACGATTATTACGTTCAATGAATTAGTTTGTCAGGTAACGTAGAGCTTAACGTATTACAGCTTTGTTACGTAGAATACAAAATATCATTGTTAAATTCTGACAGAATGGACACAACTCGTGCAGAGATCCAGCGGGATTAGGAACAAGGGAATAAGGAGAAAGAAGGAATAAATGTTATTCATGTGAGCAAGTGTGTTTGGTGCAAATCTGTAATCTACGTTACAAAAACATTAATATCAATAATGTTACCTTTCATAAATGCAGTTGTATTGTCAATGAAGTTCAGGATATTACCTCTCAGATGTCGATTCTTTTTGTCGCCTTCTTTTGCGTACGGAACTGCGTTTCACAGGATAACATAAAGTTATATTTTCAAGAGCTTTGACTTGATCAAGTGTATTGTTATAATGGAGAAGATGTTACATATAATCTTGTTTTCATAAAGAAACTCAACTTTGGGATTAACGACTGCATTTTGTGAATGATGTCCCCCTTCAATGTGTTTTACAGCCATCATTGAGAACAGTCAGGTATATTACAACGACCGTGTAGGGTGGTGTTGCATGAGATGTGATGGAATTTTTACAAGCTCCCCTTGAGTGCTACAATTTCTGATTTTCGTTCGTGACACTTTCTTCAATAGAACAGCAACAACAAGTGACAGAAACATTGTCTGTATGTTTTACGATTTGTGTCTTTCAAATTGGGTATTCTCTGTGAGAATTGGTGTCACTGTTTAGTGACACTCTTCATAAAAACGCACACAAAGTCCGTGGGACCCGTAAAAATCAGATTGAATTGATCTTCAGCGACCCATGCTTGTCGTAAGAGACGACTAACGGGATCACGTGGTCAGGCTCGCTGGCGTGTTTGACGCATGTCCCAGTTGCGTAGATCGATGCTCTTGCTGCTGATCATTGGATTGTCTGGTCCAGACTCAATTATTAGCCTAGTGGTTAAAGCGTTCGCTCGCCACGCCGAAGACCTGGGTTCGATGTCCCACATGGGCACAATGTGTGAAGCCCACATCTGGTGTTAACCGATGTGATATTGCGGGATATTGCTAAAAGCGGCGTTAACTAAACTCACTCACTCACTCAATACAGTGACAGTAATGTAGATACAGAGTCTTTGAACGGCATTTAGGTAACGATCATGTTGATGCTTCGAAAGCGTGACTGTTACACGCCCGTGACTTCTCGACTGGGACGATAGCAAAAGAGTACCGTCATTAGCTATATTTTGATATGTTGGAAGCAATGACTTACTAAATGTACACAAATGTGTCCATGTAAATTACAAGAAAGGTCTAGACATGACATGAACGAACATCCACAAATGCCTCTCCACATCAACACATTTCGCCGAGCATTTCAACCTACAATAGACAAGGGTCAACTTGTCACGGACCCACTCACAACATACAGTAACCCAAACGTCGGACTCTTTGTAAAGTCGTAGCACATCTGCCTTCGGAAATAACAGTATCTATCCCACATGTGCAACCTATTTATCAAGACTACAATGTGAAAGGTGTGGTTTGCTATATAACCCCATGGATACTCACCCGTGTCGTCCCAGATAGGAACATTACAAACACAACCAGGAAGAAAACTGTAGCGAGACGATCACATGTTCTCCTCATCCAGCACTCTCAGTTTGTATTGACTGTGTTAAAGTCGATATTACATCCTTGATTGTAGGTTACCCCGTGTGCGGTATTAAATTATCTATGTCTCCAGCTGATCAAGCAATGCATTGTTATTCTGAATACTGGGGCCAACTTCGGACGGAACACACATACTGTTTTATACTCCTAGGTTTGGGGGTTATCCAGGGACTGACACAGTTTATGTTTTGTCAGATGTCTGTCTGTTCACGCCCATTTTGTGTGATATTGAGTTTATTGAGGGATGATCATTTATTGACGGAGCGGGATGCGAGTGAGGTTAGTCTATAAGTAACTGAGCCTAAATAGTTTATTTGACGACCGTTTGTAACGTTGGCTTGAGGTCGACACATTGACATTTGCCTTCTCGTTCTTCTCGTTATTTCAGATATTTATTCGGAACACATGAACTGGCGCATTTATACATCCTATAACTACAGGTTCAAACTGTACTTTCAAGTAAGACCTTTCACGAAAATGTGCACAGTAAACGGTAGTTATATGGTTAAGTTTGGTTATATGGTTATAGTCAGTGCATAAGGTAAGACTACTGACGTGTTCCAAAGTATTATGTGATAATGTACCCAACAATATGGCTGCCAGTAGTCAGTACATACAGAACGAATCCTGATTCTTGCGTCGTCTCACTAATCTACTGTTCGGTGTTTAAGATAACAGACAATGTCAAAAAGGATCAAAGTACGCGTTCATCAAATACGCGAAAACACTGTAAACCAATATGTCCTGATTAATGTACCCTGTCCCTATCAAAGACAACAAAGATAGGTTTAACAAACAACCTTTCAATACCAGAACAGACAAGTGCTGGTCGCTTTGTTGTGTTTTGTTGACATTTGCCATTTCCTTAGTTTTTTAAGGTCGTAAGGTTGTGTTGCAAACTTTTCACTTTCTTCTACAAACTGTCTGCAGACGAAACCATAACCCAATCCACTGTTTGTTCGTGTGTTGTTGTTTGTTGCCTCTTGAAGACTAACCCGGATCTTTACGGGTTCCATATTAAATAAAGAAGTTCACTGAATATAACAATACAAATATTGTTTTTTTAGTTCTTTGAAGAGACGAATGGATACCAAGCATCACATTTTCTGCGCTTGTTACTTTAAGCATGATCTACACTATGAAAAACACTGGATGCGGTGTGTCAGTGCTATATTATATTCTTCCGAAACAGAACTTGACCCTGAACACCATGTCCTGGTATCTACGTTCAATGGCGAGGGCAATATAGGAGACTTATGGTAGGATATTAAGTGCTTACATCTATATTAAGTAAATGACGAGGAGTAGGAGGAGAAGGATAGTTCCATAAAGATTCGTGGGGATGACACATAGGTCATATTAACTTCCCAGTTTTTGCACAATGCCATGACGTTATTCCTGGTGGTAAATGTGCTATCCCGGGTTCGAATCCTCAGTTTGGCTCAATGAGGAATGCTATAGTCTTGTGTCTCATGATCACCTCGTAATAGTCTTCCATACTCCCTAAATGTACAAAAAGCCAACGTTTATTCGTCTTTTTTGTCAAAAACTGTATCCCTTTCGCGATATACCTCACTGAATGGGAGAGTGTGCTTCAAGCAATAATTCAGCACCTACCCAGGCGGGACACATTAACCCATGTAGGGAATCAAACTCAGTACTCCGGCTGGACAAGAGAATGCTGTAGTCATTTGCATATCCCAGTGCCTGCTTGTGTAAGCATGTGTTTCGAAAGCAAGAAATTCCATTCATAGGAAAAAAATACATTGAAGTGAAGAATATGCTTGTTTATCAACCAAATGATCTCATGCTGTTAAAATGTCTATAAAACAATAGTTTTGAATATCTTTACACGTTCAACTAGATATCCAATAGAAAGACCTCAACCTGCTGTCAGTAATGGACACCGTCAATTTACAAAACCCTCACCACTGCATAACCATCTCTTGTCTGGAATGCATTATTCATATTTAGTGTTATCTGGTTTCATAGGCTTCGGTGTACATGAGCGAACTGACAGTGAGATACTGACTATGTACTGACTTAGTTACTAACACGTCCTCAGGGTATTGACCAAATTATAAATATGAAATGTTACCGGCACCAACCACAAACAAAAACCTGTAAAACACTTCTTGTTGAATGTTCTTCAAAACGGTTTTAATGTCAAAACATGCAAGCTTTTTTTTCTTCGTTGCTGCTTGTTGATATTGTAGTTATGATCCTTGATACATGCGTTACGTTCAATAGTTATATAGCATACATGTTTGTGCGAAAATAAAGAAAAAGAATCCTTCTTGGTTGAGTTCATTTATTCTTTGGTGTTCAAACACACTGAAGGTCTATTGCTCCAATTCCTTTCCAAAGTCAAGCAATTTCTTTTTTAATACTAACACAACTGAAACAAAATAAAAGGTCATTTTGAGTTAAATTACTCAAGAAAAAATACCAAAGAAAATGATAGAAATTAGACCTACTAA
>VKKT01002109.1:0-12711 GCA_008038995.1 Haliotis laevigata | reverse complement strand
ACTCAGAACTATAACGTGATAAAAAACTACTCTATATTGACAGGACGCTTTATGCAACTATTCAAATACGGCCCTGAGGGACTTCCACTGCATTGATAGAAGGAGTGGTATTCTCAATGTGTTCATATGTGTTCTCGACAACTAGATCCTTGGTCCTCTCGTCTAGAGATATGTAGTTATCTTCGGGTTTCTTTTGTGAGGCATCCAGTTGAATCTTCAGTCTGAATATACAGAAATGTTTCATCTCTATGACTGTTATAGAGACACCACAGAATGATTTTTCATTCTCTGAAATATATCTGATATATATCCGATTTGTTAATTCGGCACAAAATGTAAGTCAATCCCTGTAGTTAATCATGTCATTGATAACTATATATGTTCTTCCCCTTACCTTCTGTTATAAATGATGGATGTCAGCAGAGCGATGAGAGACAAGACGAGAAGTGTCCCAAGTGTTGCTGCAACTGGCACTACCTGATTTGAGCATCCTGCTGCACAACCTAGTTTCAGATCATAAATAAGTGGTTCATATCAGCTGCCTTGACATCTTACCAAGTTACTATAATTGAGTATAAGAAGAGGAAAACAAGACTTCCTACAGCGTTTATCTTGCTGTCAGTTGTCTGGATGACTGTGCAAACTTTGCATAAAGTCGACAGAAAACTTTATTTCCTGATTTTAGTGTCCTACCTTGACACAGTGGCTTCATGAAGTTACCCTGACATCCTCCAGGACATTCGCCACTGGACTTATCACATGTTAGGCCGTCTTTACACNGACCACATCGCGACATGCAGTCATCACCGTACATTCCGTCAACGCATTCTGGGGAGGAGACGAGATATTTTTTTCATCTAAGCATCATGCAGTGATATAATCAGGCTGTCTTGTCAAAGCGACCAGGGAAGTGTTTCTCATGGAATGAGCAGTAAATCATAACTCTCATAACACTGAAAGTGTATCCCACCTTTACAAAATGGTTCTTGAAACCCTGGCAGACATCCTTGATCACATGTTCCATTGATCTTGTTACAAGGCAGGTTATCTGTACACTGACCACACCAAAGCTGACAGTGGTGTCCATGACGGCCATCCCTGCAAGCTGTAAAAATATGATTAATTATCAACAAAAGACAACGCTTTTCAGTTATATATGAATACGTACAGATTAAGTACCAACCTTGTGAACAGAGATCTGGCCACCATCCTGGTTGACATCCTGCAGGACATTTCCCTGTCACCTTGTCACAGACATCAGTGTCCAGACAGTGACCACACGGAGACGCACACTTGGCACCATAACGTCCTTCTGGGCATGCTGTAGACAGTAACATAAACATGAGCCTTAGTGATGCAGTTAAAATGTGTCAGTTGAGTGGGCATTGGGCATTACAATATCAAATGACAAGGACATATTGTCCATTACGATTGACACGTGTGCTCAGGTTCCATGTATATGTAGATTGTTTTGATTATTGCCAGGACGTTCCTTTGGAGATAAACTATAAAGTCAAATCTTAACGAGAGGCATCCAAACTTTAGAGCTCTCCAATTCTTTCCACCCTGCTTGTACCGACTATTCATGCCTATTTTTTTTTCTACCCGGAGAAGCATTTAGACATCTAACTTTCACTATGTATTCTGCATACCTTAGGAACATTTGAAAACAACATTTCTAATTAAGGTTAGGCATATTCCATATGAGCCCCCCATAGCTGCGACACATTTTTTATCATCTGAAAAGGCCAATATATCACCACTTTTGTTCACGTTTTCTCTCTGACGTCACCACAGACGAAATTTGGAATGTATTTGCTAATGTTCCTGCTGAATAGGCTGGAATATTGCCGAGTGCGACATAAAACTAAACTCACTCATCCCAGTTGAATAGTCACACATTCGATATAAGGCTATCATCATCTTGTTACTGCATTAGATAACTGCAGTCACCATCCACACAGTTGCCCGACTAGAATGTAATTTCAGTTGCCGGCGATCTATAAGCTGTTTTTACAGTGTTTATTGTCCGTATAGTGGTTGCTAGTGGTTGCAATTTAATTGCTAGTTTTAAAATTTATGATCAATGTCAACTTGGTTCTCGTCACGATATGGCCAAAATATTGCCGTTGTGACGATCAAATAATATTAACTCACTCATTCTGATAACAAACAAGGACAATATTATTTTGTTGCAGCGTTCATCTCTGTACCACCATTAAGTTTCAGACATACATTAAACATCCCTTTATGTGTATTACTAACCGCAAGTTGCAGTCCACGTCGGTAGACAAACTAAAGCTGTAATAAATCAGTATGAACTTTTGGGCAGTGCCTGTAATAGGTTTGAAAACATTTCTCAAAACTGAAGGAGAAAAGGGGTGACTTTCCAACAGTGAACTATGTGTCAGATTCCCAACATCTCCAGCGTTTAGTGCTTTTGTTTCAGACTTTAGGTTCAAGTGAAGCATGCTCGACGATTTCAGTAAGAGACTAGCAGACAATGTTCTCTAAAGTAGTTCAAGCAGGGTTAGAGCAGTAAATGTCTCAATAAAGCTTTCAAAGGATTAAACATAGACACGAGGATGATATGACTCTCAGTGACCAAAATAATGTGAGACGCAATTTATGTTTTAACTTGTATGTTCCCATATTTGTTTGAACTATTTTTGCATGTATTCGTTATGTTTCTATCGATATTGATATTACCATTTTCTGGATAGTGATTAATACACATATGCTTACTGTGAATACTGTGAGTGATGAACTGCTCTTGTTATTCGTTGCAAGACCAATGCAAGAATCACAGAGAGGGGGATTCGCATTTTAAACCATCACAGGATCGATAGTTATGGAGAAACTAAGTCTTTCGTTTATGACATTCACATATTTCAGCATTTCAGCGAATGCAGTACACATAATCAGTTATATGTATTAGCCAATTAAATAAATGAATAGATAAATACATAAATAAATAAACATAAAATAAATACTTTGGGACTGTGCACAGAGCCGCACAATTGCGCCTTGAGCACAGAACATGTACTCACGTTGAAGACAAGTGTCAGTGTGCCACCCTGCTGCACAACCTAAAGGACAGATGCCTGTAGACTTGTCACAAAAGGCAGCGTTGAAGCAGTTTCCACACTTGGAGGTGCAGTCTCCATAGTAACCACCCAGACACGCTGTACATGATGTAAAAACAGTTAGTATGTAAACTACATCAAATGTTTCAAATAGTATGAAGCAATTTAGATGTAGGCACGCCCATTTTCAAACAGTAGCTTCATCCCCTGGAAGTAAATGGCAATATTTTATACAGTTTAAGGATAAAGAGGTCCTAAGCATCAAGATACATACTGGAACCTATTAAAACTGAAAAGTCATCAAGCTTTACATTGCACCAACTTCATATATAACAATTTTATATTTTTTCAAAGCAATGCTGTTGCGTTTGCTGCTTGAGTCTACAACGTTGCTTTGAAGTCAATATGACTTTATTACAATTTTATGATTTATCAGTCTTGCTCAAAAGATATGTCATGCAGGATACAACGTTCGAGGCGTCGTTTAAAACGTTTTATGACAGAGACACATATGAAAGACATTTCCAACGTTGATCAATGCCAAAAACAATGTCGATGCTGTTCATTATTTCGATTGTACGACATACGGAAATTGCGTTTGCAGTGTTGTGACGGGTATTAGCGATTGTGCATGATACATTATCACTGGTTCATAATCGCAGTATATAGCCGACATTGTACAACCAACTCTGTTTATAGAAATGATTTTTTGTCGGTATGGAGGGGGCTTTCTCATACTTGAGATATAATTCCCATGCAACTGCACTGTGAGCAAGCAATATGTACTCACGTTGAAGACAGGTGTCAGTTCGCCACCCTGCCGCACAACCTCCAGGACAGATGCCTGTTGTCTTGTCACAATAGTCAGCATTGAGGCAGTTTCCGCACTTGGAGGTGCAGTCTCCATAGTAACCGTCTTGACACGCTGTAGGTTATGTAGAACAACTTTACTGATATTTTCAAATAACCTGATGCAATTTAAATATAGGCATATTAAGATAGAAGGTTCTTCCCCAGAAAGTAATGCCAATGTTTAATACTACGCTCCACGATATATATTGGAATGGTACATGTCAATGAAAACAAGGGAGCCATTATGCTTAACAGTCATCCAACTTCATATTAGAAAGTTGTGCTATTTCAAAACAACCCCTTTTGCGTTTGATTGTGTTTCATTGACTCAGAATCTGCACCAGTTTGGCAGTCCGTCCCCATGTATCCTGGAGCACATCCACTCAGACACTGTCCAGTGATCTTGTCACATACTTCTGTGTTTAGTGAACAGTGACACTGTTTGTCACAGTCCTCACCAAACCAGCCGTCACTGCAAACTGAACAAACATGAAATATAAATGAATGACATTAAATTATAGTTCATGATTATTGATTATCAATATTGGTTAAAAGAAAATATTTCCTAAAAAAGCAATTATGCAAATATCACTGACTGACTGACTGAACATGATACTACGCCGCTCTCAACACTTTTAGTGCATCTTTTGCATATTTTACACACTATTTTCCACGCGATTAATTTAACTTTGAATGTCTTTTGTATTGGGACTATGCAGCAGCCATTGTGCATTAATGGCACATATATCTACATCATGTATATTCTGATGGTAGTGAATATATTGTTCACATCAACGCTAAAATCACAATCTGTAGCTCACACGTACTTGGTGTACGTTAACCTACCAAATATTATGGCACATATATCTACATCATGTATATTCTGATGGTAGTGAGTGTATTGTTCAAATCAACGCTAAAATCACAATCTGTTGCTCACACGTTCTTGGTGTACGTTAACCTACCAAATATCTGCACCTCGCACAAAGTGAGAAAACTGTTTGTCTGTATGGTGAGGTTGTTTCCTGTCAGTGCTTGTTGACATTTGACAACAGTTACAGCTGGCGGTTCGGTATTCCTTTGCCACTGGAAGCACAGCTGTCTACCAACATATATCTTCATACCATTGTTTCGGTCTTGGACTGCATTTCAAAGGGAAAATACGCGTTCTGTCAAACATCAAATATTATACCTGAGCTCCAGATCAATTCGCGCCATGTGACAACGTACCTGTTGTTAAGCATTACAAGAAACATACCCCTCAAAGGGGGTTGGATTAGTGTAAAATAATTGTCCTGTGGGGAGGGTACATAAAAACACAACATTCAATGTATGGTTATCATTACCAGAGTGTTAATCGTAGATTTGTTTTGGTTATAGATATGTGGCTATGTAAGGTATGGTGTAAATCCCCACGGTCCCTAGTGTGGTGATCTACTTTCAGTTGCTGGTGATCTTCAACCCAGTTATACATTGTATTGTTCTCTTTAATGATATCTTTTTATAATATATAACATGATGGTTTTAACTTAATATCTCTGATTCAAGTTTTTAAGTTTAATTGTTTCGGCTTTAATATGTAATTGTTTCTCGTCACGACAATGCTAAAATATTGCCGATGTGACGCTAATATTATTACACTCATGCCAAACATACACCAACAATTCATATTATATCAAACATGATATTGTCCTTCATGGAATCAAAACGATGTTATATAGTGAGACCCATACTCACAGTCCTGACGTAGATACAGCTTGATGTGTTGTATCTTGTCTGTGTTTGAGTTGTTCAGATGCACAGTCCATGTTTCGACTCCCTTTAATGTATGTGTACATGTCAGTGGTTTACTATAGAAGACGGTGGTAGCTCTGCCGTCCACGGCGTACCTGGCCTCGAAACGGTGCAATGTATTCCCTGTCTTGTCACTGGATTCGCTGTATGTACTGCTCTGCGTGGCAGTTCTTCCTAAAGCAATATTTCCTGAAGAAAGTGAAAACATGTAAAACATCATACACATACGATAATAGTGGAGATAACGGCAATAGGTTCGTTGTGCGAAAACAGTTAATGCATAGAAGTGTACATTATTTCGTAGTATGTATTTGACTTATCAACGCTTGGCTTTAGAAATCCCCATAATTAACACACGTGGAATAAGGGGTTACAGATATCAAATGGCATTTCAAAATAGAATACAAGCACCACTGAATATGATATGACATGATATTTTTCTTTGCAACAACCAAATATAATACGGGGCGTTACATACTCCAGTCCATTCAATGCATGTATATCTTCCGCTATCTTTGAAACCCTTACAAACATGATACTCCATATAAATTCAGGTTTTCAACCACTGTCTAAAATATTCTCGTTATTCGTTCAGTTGCCTTCTGCAAAATGTTGAATAATTCATGAGATTCGGAGCAAGATTAGCAATATATCAAGATATCGCAAATATCGATGACTTGTATTCATGCTACACCTATCCGTCTACACTACACTCACGTCGCTGGCAATAGGTACCGAACCATCCTTCCTGACATCTGTCTGGATCACCGACCTGGCTACAGGGAGTAGAGGGGAACACGGCACAGGCAGTAGTCGTGTCACAGTGACACTCGGCATCTGAAGCGATAATAAACAAAGGAATTGATGTCCTGTTCTTGACAATGGGGGGACAGCTTCTAATACAGATGAAAGACCGAGAAGATATATAAAACGTAGTCTCAAAAACTCGAAATGTTTCAGCTGTCCGCCGCTTACATTTTGGTCAATTCCCCTTCATACATGTAGTCATTCATATTTAGTCCTAGCTAATCATTTACTATATAAGGTGTCAGACAGAACTCTTACATCCAGGATGTCATGTACAGCTTGCACCAAAGTACCAGGTGCATAGTTAATACTAATGGAAACAAAACCCGGAAACATCCTACCAGTGAGGGTCCCTGTGATGCAAAAAAACAACACCCTTGTCAAAAGCCACGCCATTGTGTCTTAGGTTTGTTCCCTCACGGATGGAATCTGCAACAAAACATGCACTGGCGTTGATTCTGCTCTTCATGCTAATTTCACATGGCGACATGCTTGCATATATAGTCACAATGGACGACTTTGGCAAGTGGAAATCTCACAAACAACTACTAATTGGCAACATAGAATTGTTGAACGTACCCTTGGGATAATAAAACATGTGGGCTCATCAAGTCATGCTTACCCAGCAATTTCTAAGGTTTTTTCTTCTGTTAACTTAGAGTCTGTTATGTTGATATTCTGGAGACAGTGAGCTCTTACCATCACAATGTGCAGCGAGTCCTCCATGAAATCGCGCACTACGTCTTCGGTTTGTTCCCAAGTTTCGTATGAGTCACATATCGGCTTCAATCCGTGAACAATCAGGTTATTTCTTCGACTTCGTGACTCCGGACCGTCTAGCTTATCTTCCATGCATCTTACTTTATCTCCCACTTCGCTATTCTCGGAGCGTAGCTTGTTGAGTTGGAACTGAAAATCGGACGCCATTTTGTCTATTTTTTAATTAAGCATGTCAAAGTGTTTATTATTGTCACSTTTCATTTCAGTCAGCATCGTGGTGATTTCATTAGGTTCCCTTCCACCTGCGGCAATGCCCAGTGAGCTTTCCCGATCGCCTGTTAGGGTTTGTTTTCTGGTGTAGGGTCCCGGTCCTGGGTTAGCTTCCACCGAGCCACATGTCACCAGCACAGTACTAAAAATTACTAGAAGCCTCAGGGACATCACGATGACAGATGCCCATTGTGTGAGCTGTTCAAAACACGTCTTCTCTCAACTCGCGCAACTTCTAAATGCTTCTCAAGAACCTACTAATCAGAGCCAGAGTTAAAGTCAAGGGGCTACCAGTGTTACCATCACACTGCTCCTGACTACTTTGCTGAGCTTGTCACAAGGCACAATCCTCCCAGAGTGTTTAGATCGGCAGATCAACGTCGTCTCATCATTCCCAGACAGAAACTCCGGATGTTCTGATTTCGTTCCTTCAACTATCGACTGGACTCAAAATGTTTCCCTCATTTGATTCATTTAAAAGTTCACTAAAACCCATCTTTTCAGAAAATGGAAACTATATCTTACGATTCCTGCTTTTATTTCAATGCATGTAAGGCTTTGAGCATGCTTTACGTCCGGAATTCAGCGCATTATGAATTAACATATCATTATTATGTTGTTTCTTTGACAGGTCAATATTGCAAGATTAAGAAACTGTACATCACGTCCCAATGTACCATTCTCGCGTTGTCAACTTTAACAAAAAGTGATATGTACAAAACACATGAACATATGAGATCTAGCAATAAAGCATTATCGCACTTTTGACACATTTATCCCTTTTCCAATGCCCCTTACAATGTCCCATTCCGTACACAGGGTTATAGGCTGCAGTTACTTCAGCCGTACAATTTGCGTAACACGAACATTCGGGAAAGCTACAAAATCACTTGCAATGTGTTTGTGCTTTTCCTTATCAAGTCATGCGTGTGTCTACCTGTCTACATATTCAGCAATATGTCCGTACGCACAACAGCGGATTGAATAGACGTACATTAAACATGTCGGATTCGCGCGTAGGATCGTTGTTGAAACACGGATCCTGAATAAAGAAAGCCCTTTCGGGACAGGCTAGTAATTGACGAATACGAGATAAAAAACTGTTCAAAAGCACGGTTGAAAGATACTGATTGTACTGATTGAGAGCTTTATGTTCCCCTTGTATGTAGGACCACATACATACAATGGCTAAAACCAGCCTGCCATGGAAATTCGTCGTAATGAAAAAGCCCAACTCAGATACAGATACAGTGGTGCATAGTCGACTCGGTGCATTCTCTTTACACATACTGCGATCGAAAGATGTTTTGATCCAAACTGGTTGGGGATATATTATGAACACGGGAACATACACTTATATACACCTATTTCTATGATCTTATCAAGATCTTTCCGGAAAGTGTGCACAGTAACAAGTAGTTATATGGTTACATTTACTGTGCATTAGACATAGAGTGCCGTTATACATAGTCCTGTGTGGTGATTTAGTAATTTATATACAAATATATGTTTTACAATTTGCTTTAAGCATGTTCAAGTCTAGATTAAACCAAAGCAAGACTAGTTTTCTTGGATCTACACATGAACACAGAAGAGGAGGAACAGTCCCTTTGAAACACACATATTACAATTGTTTTGAAGAAATGCTTTCATAGACTAAGGTTTGGTCAAGATCAATGTTAGAGTGTAGAAAAGCACAGGTAAAGCACAGATGTAGTCATCGTCATGTAATATCTAAGTAACAGGATAATAATAGAATAGTATCACACTGGACCTAAGACCAATACACTGGTATTAATCACATGAAGATCTGTCACTCATATACACACAACGGATTAGAGGATAACTAAAACCAGTCTCTAATTACCTCTCACTAATACAGCTCACAGTTGTTCAATGTAATGCCTCAACAGCAATACATGTATAGGCTACCAGGAAGTAAATTGAGTCATTCACATAGGGAACACATGATCGATACATTGTGTCTTTCACTGGCCTGCATACTCCATGCAAACGTTTGGTTTGGGGTTGATTGTGAAAAGCAGCTTATCCGCTCTCATACATCTCTTTGTAAAACCTGATAATAGCTAGGGTGGGGCAGTTTAAACACATTTGTAAAAACGAAAATACTCGGATACGAGTAGATACTCTGATTTAAATTAACGTTTTCAATGGGAATTATCATGGGTGTATATTTTTCATTGCAACAGAAGATACAGAAACAAAAGGTTACACAGTTACCATATTAACGCATTGGGATGCCTGCAATGCACACCCCGACAGACCGACCACCAACACCAACACCCCACCGTAAAAAGGACTTACACTCACGCCACGACACGCCACGCCATCCTGGAACGTACTGCAAAAAGTCTGGGTACGCAGTCAAACCGATTTCACAACTCCTCATGTCGAACAATATATTATCAGATCCTGCCTGTAAAATGCAGCTTACATTTCTTGGCCACGTTATAACATGGGCATTATATATTATAGATTTCATGCAGAAACATATTTGTTACAAAGAAGGCCTTGCACAACCGAGACCATAATATATCATTTCAAAGAAACGTTTTCATAGACTAAGATTTGGCCTGGGTCAGAAATCATGCTGTATGAAAGCAGGGGTAACGATTTGTGCCCATTGTTACGTTATATCAAATTAGTATGATAGTTTCACATGTAGGATCTACTATCGATACACATACCTAATCACATACCCAGTCACTTATAGACAAAGGGGTAGTTAACACATACTGATAGATCGGTGCACATGGTGTCTATTGATTGAGCTTTTCATCTCTTAAGGATGACCTACTTGCAGCTACCTGTTCCCAGCCAGAGCAGTCTGAGACCCCTGCGACATACATTGTTGAAGAGGACGACAGTCTTAGATATGTCATTGAACATAAGATGGAGACCATCAACAGGAAGATGAAATTTCCACACGACTCCCTACGAAAACAGGCAGAGAGGATGGGGAAGCGCGGTAAAGTTGGTCATTCCCATTCCAACAGTGAACCGTGGTCGTGGTGATGCGAGGAACATTCTGGGTGTTATCACCACTTTGAGTGACAACCGACAGTATACAATCGCCTGCCCTGCCTCGAAGGCAAGTCCTCCAAGGCAAGTCCTAGAGGAACATGTTCGATTTGTGTCCAGACAAACTCATAACTTTATCAGAAGTCAACACTGAAACTTCAGTATCTCTTCGTACTGTTATATCAATAAAAGTGTTCACTTCAGGTTTTTTTATTTCTTTTTCTAGCTTGAATGATTTAGTCACTTGGTCAAATGACAGGTCGAAACTTTTAGTCATTTGGTCGAATGACAGAGGATTGTAGTCTTTTGATTAAATGACTGATCGTTACTGTCATTTGAACAAATGACTAGTGTGACAGATTGACTGTAAGATATACACACAACGGATTAGAACAAAACTATATTTCTACTCACCCCTTACACCAACAGCCCAGAGCAACCTGTCTGTACTGCAATATATGTCTAGGCGACCAGGAAGTGAATCAAGTGAAGCAAGTAGTGAAAGCATTTATACAGACATAGAATTTGTCATAGTACTGCATACAATGTACATACATTTCCTTACACCTGTTACAGGTTATGGTGCAAGCATATACAAATATCCTACATACACTATACAAGTTTAAAACTGCTTTGCTAGTTTACATTGAAGGCTCTGCAATTCACTTCTACACTGGTAGCAAGTCTCCATTATAACAGAGATTACATACATCAGAAAAAAGTGTAAATGGCACGACGATCCTTGATATAACTTTGAATGACTGGTGAGAGTGACAGTCCACACACACACACACTCGCACATACGCTGGTCACGCATACTTTACATATCCCCACACCACACATACATCGCAATGTAGCAACAACACATTAAAAGCAATTTCATGAAGTCGATCACCTTTATCCTCCTGATCACTGGATTGTCAGGTCCAGACTCGATTATTTACAGACCGAAGAGATAAAGCTGTAATAATACTGAGTGCGGCGTTAAACAACTATCAATCAATCAATAATTCGCTTGGGCATTTCAAAGGATGTACACGTATTTCCAGGAAAGTATCAATTTGCTTAAAAATAAGCGTATCAATCAAAGATTCACTATCACAGGCCATAACAGGTATAATTTAATAATGGACACAGTTTTACCATCCACAAAAGAACAGAAACACATCCACACAACGATCTTAACCAGTCAAAAGTTAACTCCTTGAGTTTGGTAGCAACTAGTATATATCAGCATAATACTATTTTAGGAACTTTCATCTAACTATGATGCACAACCAGCCAAAACGTCCCATTCAAGTTTACAACGGTTTTGCATGTTGAGATTTCGCGAAATAGATTAACTACGAGCATTGCGATCGAATATTGAATGACGACAACTTTTTGTGAAATATCTGCAATTCAGACTATGCATGACAGTCTGCCGGCTCCTAAACAAGTCTCTATGTATGCATCGTTGATCCTTTACGACACTTTACTGAGGGTTAAAGTATATATGCTTCAAATACAATCGTACTTTATGAAACAGGAGGTAAGGATGTATTTATTGTCACAAGTTAATGACTACGTGCGGTTCGTTATTCGACCATTTCTATTCATACATCCATATGTATGCATCATTTTGTTATATATTAAGGGTCTGCTCATGATTCGTGCTTTAGGCTATTTTTCCAAAGGCTCTTATGGACTGTAGGCTAGCGATTACATCACACCAGACACCAGGTCAAACCCAAGTCATAATTCCATCGTCTATCTTAAACCAATGTAACACTGCTGGATATTGCTGAATGTGGCATGAACTGGATAACTCAAAACGATTTTATGCAGGTATATTTACAATAGGTATAATATGTACACGGACACTTCCCCATTCTGGCATCTATTCCTGTACATATGTGCACAGACAGCTAGACATGACGTTATGATACTTATTTACCCTAGTACCATGTAGATAATGCATAAACAGTTGTACAGTGAAGGAGTGAGTTAGTATTTAACGTCACATCGGCAATATTGCAGCCATATAAATTAAAGTTGCTAAAGAATCAGTCAGCGAAGGACTGTAAAATAACTAGAGCATCACAGATTGAGTCTAAAACTAGCATGAACATGTAAAACTATTTTATTTACGAAGACAATA
>VKKT01002108.1:104195-114803 GCA_008038995.1 Haliotis laevigata | reverse complement strand
GACACATTATACTGACTCCGAGCCGACCAGTCTTTGTTGTACCCATTAATGCCGAGTGCCAGACAGGGACCAACAAGTATCAGATTTTAACGTCTTTTGGTATGACGCGGTCGGGGATCGAACCCGCGATCTTCCGCTCTCTGGGCGGACGCTCTAACCACTACACCACGGAGGCGGTCTTAAATATGGAGGAAAACTGGAACTGTACCTGACTGCTTATACTGGTCTGAACCCATACTGGTTTTTAAGTCTTATCAAGATACAACACTTCAGTTTAACATGAAATATTCAACTCAGACACATATATTCTGAGCAAACCCAGTCTTTATTTTATCATTTTAATGCTGAGCCAGGCATGGAAACAACAAGTACCACAGTTTATTTATTTCTTTTCTGTTTTGTGGCCTGGGTTCAAACCACTGACCTTGTGTTCTCAGATGATCTGTCCATGGAGGGAATTCAGGCAAGCAATAGCTGCTTGCAAACTCAATCCTGGTGAATTCTTACAAAAAACAACAGACAATTTCAAGATTTCATCATTTTTAATAATGAAAAAAATATGTATAGCATTTGAAAATATATGAAAACAATTGTACAGTAAAAGATTGGGGTTGTGTAACTGCAGCAACAACGTATTGCTTATTCATTTAATATTCACCCCCAGTCGTGTTAAAAACTCAGTGATACAATTCCTCTTAAAATCATCTGGAAGTGGGCGTGTCACATTAGATGACATTCCAAGAACAGCCTCATCTCAACAACACTGGAGTACAGTCATTATGGAATACTTCAAAGCTGGTCATTTCTAACTGGGGTGTGTGGGTTATGATAGGGCCTATATATCAAGACATATCTGTGGATGGTTTTGTTGGTTGGTTAAGCAAGGGGTATAATTAGACGCAGTATTTCCATGACATTGAAACTGTGAGTTAAGGTTCTAACACCATGGAACAAAATAAGAACAAATCAGTGATTCAAACCCATGGTCATAGGTTCCTGGCATGCCTAAGGGAAGTAACTCTTCACAACAAAATGAAGAATTAGACAACCTGGCCACTCATGCCCCCAAACACCACAAGGATTGGGCAAGCCTTTGAGGAACCATGGTCATAGGTTCCTGGCATGCCAAAGGGAAGCAATTCTTTACAACAAATTGGTGCCTTTGACAACATGGCTACCCATGTGCCCAAACCACACTGACACAGGAATAGCCATTTACAAATGACCAGTGCTTGAAGGAGACCGAGAATGTTCTACTAGTATTCCCACGGAACTGATTACCAAGCTGCCTAACTAGTGCTAGAACAAACCTTACTAGTGGCAGCAGTAACATTACCAGTACTAAATTCAGCCTTACTAATGTACCAGCCTTAAATTTGGTAGTACAAACCTTTTTTTACTACTTCTAAATACAAACCTTTTTGCACTAAATACAAGCCTTTCTAATGATAAACGCAAACTTCACTGGCTCGTACTAGCATCTCTTGTCCCTAATTCAAGCCTTGCAAGTACTGAATATAAGCTCTACTGGTGTTTAATTCAGGCTTTACTCTGCTCCCATGGGAATCCTGTTACTCCTTGCCTGATTTGGACACCAGAGAGAAGACAATGTTTGACATTACAAAGGTGCACCCATAATCTCTCTGTGTATAAAACAAGCCCCCAGTGCTCTTCACAAAAAGCATCATTTTGTATAAAAATAATTCAGAAATAAGCACATGAAGCAACATGCCAATACATCTGTACAAATCTATGCAGTGTTGTGTACGTGACATCGGTAGAGTATAGACACCTGTTACAAGTCAACATTTTAATTTGTAAATCACCAATTTCTTTTGGTATATATCAAAAGATATATTTGCAGAATATATACATATGGAAAGCATGGCATGACAGAACTGGACACTTCTTAACCAACTTCAAGACAGTTGTACACATATTTATCAAAGCATCATCAATTATGTTTCTCGTTTCATGGATAGTTTGGTAATCGTAAAAAGAGGTGAAACAAAATTGATGTAAAGTGATATTTCCTCAAACAACTCTTGAAACAACCTGCTAAAGCAGCCCTGAAGCAAATACTTGTGGCAAACAAATCAAGCAAAATAACAAAGGCATCAAAATAAAACTGGATGGATGCATTCCTAAATTAGAGCCCTGAACAAGTCATGGAGATAGTTCACACTGAAAGCACACTGTATTGACTAGAGACTGACAATCTTGATGTATTCAGCTTGATGTATTGTACACACCATCTTAGTGAGAATCTCACACAGTTCCAACACTAAACAATTAGCACCAGGACAGACATGATACAGTCAAGTCATGACATGCATCATGATAAACATTTTAAGTAACTTCTGTATTTTACGAGTGTCAAGTTTCCATGAGGTAATGGAGTAAAACAATTTACCCCCCATACGACACAATATGCCTAACAAAATATTTCAATTCAGTTCCCTTCCACATCTTTTCCTGTCTGACTTTTATATTTTTCAGATTCTAAAGCAAGAGCAGGTAACTCTAACCTGCTTACTCCCACAAAAGAAAAGCTACAAGACTTTTTGGCATGTTTGGTGCATCTTTGATATCACTCAAACTAGATATGTACTAATGTTCATGAATTGTGAAAAGGATCAAAGTAATAGCTATGGTAGCTATGTTCTGAAATAAGTTTGCCGAATTAAAATAAGAGTTGAGAGGGTAAAAAAGGTTGCTTAGTGGCATCATTTAGGCAAACTGAAATGTTAAACAGATGATGCTTGAAGATTATACATGAGTCAAACTGTGTATGTGTTTGTAAACTGAGTGAGATTTGCATTAAGGCTGAAACACACTGACGTAGAATTTACCACAAGCCATGAATACTCCTCAAAAGAAGTTAAGACATTTATCCGTCAGTATTTTACATATGAAAGAATTAAGTGTTCCTTAACTTCTGTTGAGTAGTATATAGTGGCATCTACCTATGACTGGCTAAAACACAAACATTGTAGCTATTGTACATTGTAGCTATTGTAGACTGTAGCTATTCACACTATCTTGGATAGTGAGTGAGTGAGTTTAGTTTTATGCCGCACTAAGCAATATTCCAGCCATATGGCGGCGTTCCTATCTTGGATAAATGGGGTCTACAATCAATGTTCAATATAATTTAGTAATCATTAATAGCAAAAATAACTCTATGGTTGTGATGAAAATAAATAATATTTTGCCAACATAATGACTCAGAAATGTGTAAACCTTTTCACAACCTAAGAAAAATGATAAATTATTGGTTGTGCAAGTGACAATGGCTGCCACGAGGTCAAGAACTGAACAAACTCTCAAAGTATTGTTTGACAAAATTCATAATACCTTTCTCGTATTTGTTTTGGCGGAACTTGTTGGAAAATATTGTAATGAATGCTATAAAATTACAAAAAGAGTAAAGATATAAGTAATGATTGGCATATCAGAAACTGTCATCTGTACAAACAGAAATAAAATAAAAAAATCCAAGGGAGTTTTATTTTCTTATCTCTGTATTCTAGAATGGCAAAAAATAATTTTAATTTATTGTTTAAATATGGTTGTTTATTTAAAGCTCTGACATTCAAACATTACATTCAGCTTTACTTGTTTCTGTAGTTGATGTAATTTGACTATTCATGAACACTGTGTAATTAAACCAACTTGGAAAAACGCAAACAATGCCTTAACACACCAAATTAGGACAAAAAGCCTTAACTGTCTCGACTATTGCACACACAAGACTAAAGCTAAGGTTGAAATAAGTGAAAAATGCAAAACAAAAATAAATAAAAACAATTAAAACAAGGATTCCAAGTAGATACAGTTTTAAGTTCATTATTTAAAAAGAGAACAGATAGGGAAACAAGCCATTGGTGAGTATCGTTTTACGCAGCTTTTGAAAATATTCCAACAATTTCACGACTAGGGCAACAAACATGAGCTTCACACATTGTGGGAATCAAACCAGGACTTGCAGCAGGATAAGCTTAACATATAACCACAAGGTAACCAGCCTCCAAGGACAGAAGAGGTGTAATATGTAGGTGTCATACATGCGAGTCATTCTGTAGGAAGTGAGTGAGAGAATGAGTTGGGTTTTACACTGCTTTTGGCAATATTACAGCAATATTACAGCACGGGACACCAGAAATGGGCTTCACACCTTGTACCCATGTTAGGAATCGAAACTGGGCCTTTGGTGTGATGAACGAACACTTTAACCACTAGGCTACCCCACCACCCCATCACACAGTGGGAAGCTGTGACCGTGACTTATGAATCTCAAATTGTGGACACCCCAAATGTGCTAACATACATGTATATGCTCTTGTGTTTGTCATTGGATATGAGTGAGTGAGTGAGTTATTATTTAACGTCACATCGGCAATATTTCAGCCATATCGTGACGAGAACACTTGACATTGAAATAGAACATTGGAAATGACATCGTAATGAATTTGGAAAAGATTTACATACTCTTTCATGATGAGTTTATGTTTGTCTGATCCGATTGGTTCATGACATAATGAGTGAGTGAGTTTAGTTTTATGCCGCTTTTAGCAATATTCCAGCAATATCACGACAGGGGACACCAGAAATGGGTTTCATACATTGTACATACATGTGGGAAATCGAACCCGGGTTTTCGGTGTGATCAGTGAACATCACACAGTGTGGAGCTGTGACTGGTGAGTGAGTGAGTGAGTGAGTGAGTGATTGATAGAGGTTTTATGCCGCTTGCAGCGACACTATGAATGGGTTTCACACATTGTACCCACATGGACAATCGAATCTGCTTGAGGAGCCAATTTGAACAGTTCTGTGGACAGGCTATCACAGTGAGGAGCTTGACGATCTATGATAAGTCATAATCCGCCAATGTCACCAGCTAATGCTCTGTCAGCCCTTAATACCAGCATGTTATTCTGAGAACTCTTTACTGGGTATAGAAGACAATACCATAAATATCCTCACCGCTTGCGAAAGAAGTCGAAAAATCAAAACAACATTACAAATACTGATTTGAAGAAGACAATCCAATAACAGCATTGTTTCCCAGATAAATCAAAAATGGAAATAACTTATATTAAAATTCACTGGTTATATATATTCCCGTTTTAACAATTTTAAGGGGAGATTAAATATCTTTTTCCAAAGGAAACCATAACTTAACAACACCTTTGGAATAATACTGTTTTCAACCAATCAACAAATATTTGTCCTAAAACCTTTTCTGAATTACCACTAAAAGAGATAAAATCATCAGGAAATCAGAATAATATTATAATACTGACTCAGATTTCGTTAAAACAGATAAAATTCATCGTGCAAATTTATCCACTTTCAACAATCAAAATCTTTACATTTGAACTAAAAAAAATAGGAACCTTACAATAATAAGTAATGGTATTCAAGGAAATAAAAAAATAGGACATTAAATTCAAAATTATAACAGTACAGGTCAGCTATATATTTTCAATTGCAAAGTTGAGATCTGAATTTTAATATCAAGTGACAAAACTACCTCTCATTGCTGCTGGAGTATATCTAAGCAAAGCATTTATCTCAATCTAAAGCAATGCTGAACACAAGATAAGTACTCTGGCATAGACTGTCAGTATCACCACACAGCTCTACAGCCCATAACTTTCTGTTATTTCAATGTAGTAAAAATATGTTCATTATTTTTGCGCAAACTTGAGACACAAATGGAGAAATACTCAATTTAAATGTAAAAAATTTTAAGAATCTTTCGGACAGACTTTGATATCCTGAACAATTTCAAATACTTCCTACTTGACTTGACAGTACACCAGCTGAAATCATAGACCAAGGACTTTTGAAATACACTAACTGTTACCAGTAATCAAATCAAATTTGATCTCTACTTATATATATTCATGGAAATGTATTCATGGCTGCTTAATACTTCAGTTATTAATTAATTGTGTTGCTAAACATATGGAACTATTTTTTTCTAAATTGAAACAACATAGAAAGTGATGGTCTCACAGCCTGTAGGGAAACTCCATACAAATAAGTTATCCTAAATGCGTTATATGTACAAGATTATCACCGAATTTGGGACGATGGTATTTATATACAATTCATCCAGTCATGATTAATCTGTAGACAGAATTCTGGACATGCATTATCCCATTAGCATGTAATATGTACAGTGTATCTACATGAGCAATAAATATTCAAATTGTGAAAGTGCCAATATGCAGTCATTATCGTGTGAATATGAAATTAATTCAATTGATACAAAACAAAACATTCAAAAGGCACGTGTATAAAATGTCATCCACATTGTGAGAGAGAGTAGCACTTCAGAAAACAGGGTCGGACACCCAGAAATATCACCAGTGTCTTGTGAAGATACAACTATAAAGAATTATATTATTCCACACACTGTTCTGTGACAATATGTGAACGTCACAGTTATTTATGAGCAAGGCCGTGCAGATCACATACATGGGGTATATACGCGATTTCGTGATTAATTCCAAATGGTAACTTGAGAATTTAGATAGTTTTTCATTTCATGTTCGAGCTCTCGGGAGGTTTAATATTGACGAGCACCATGTATGCAGATTCCAACAGGTTTGTTCACACTTTTGGCCACGATGACAGAGCAGAAGGGAGGTAACTCCAACTATGTATTATCTTCTGCCTCGCTGTGCACCATGACTGGGACCACGTGGGATGTTTGGGGGCTCTTTCCGACAGCCGGATGATCCTTGTCTGGGATCGGTGTTGAAGTTTCCCGATTCCCATCCTCAAGTCTGCAAGGAAACCATGGTCTCCAGTCAATGGAATGTGTAACAACAGCATTAAACTGCAGGCCTTAAAATAATGGAAGGGTTACATAGGAATTCTTACAAACTCAGGTTTCAGAGCCAGTTAGTAAGCTGTGAAAGTCAGGAAGGGAGTAAGTTTGGGTATAAGCTGTTTATAGTATTCCAATGGTATCATGGCATGTCAGTTTAAATGTGTAAGGCAATCCCATAGTGATGCAAATCTCACACATTCAGCACTCAGCACTGAGCGTGGGTATTGAGCTGCAAACTTAGAAAAAAAATGAGGGCACAGTGCCCTAGCCAGCTGGACCACCCATGCCACTGGGTACACTGACTGACATACAAATGGTGTCTAAATAACCCAACTATGACTGGTGCTGACTTTAAGGAGTGAGTGAGTGAGTTTAGTTTTACGCCACAATCAGCAATATTCCAGCTATATGACAGCAGGCTGTAAATAATTGAGTCTGGAATCAAGCCAGACAATCCAGTGATCAACAGCATGAGCATCCATCTACGCAATTGGGATATGATGACGTGTCAACCAAGTCAGCGAGCCTGACCACCCGATCCCGTTAGTCACCCTCCCGACAAGCATGGGTAACTGAGGACCAATTGTAACCCGGATCTTCATGGGTTTTTGACTTTTAGGAATATGCCTAACTGGTGTTGTTTGACCAAACAAAATGGGATACACAAAGTTTTGTCAGTATCTGACAGTTAACCACATCAGACTAAAACTTCCTGAAACATAATATCAACATGTATAAATGCATTCTCTTCCCACAGGTTACTTGTCGTATCTTCCTACGAACCTCTGTTCTAAAAAGGCCTTAATTCGCGGTTCTCCTAAAATCCCCTAGCAGCAAAAAATCTCAACACGAATTATCTCCCTTCTGTCTATCCAGTCGACTTAGATCCAACTAGACTAATACAAGCAAATGTGGGGCCACAAATATCCCTCCTCTGCCGGGGACTTGTGTTGATGTGACACACAAGGCATTTAATGGTTAGCTTGCCCGTTGTCAACAAGGGCGATGGAGGCGCCAGTGATCCGCTATTACATGACTGAGTTCTGTCTAGAAGAAATGTTTGCGCATCGTGCAGGGGAAGAGGTTCTAGTTTTCCCAAAGCATATGGAAATTACCAAGACCTTGCGAATGATCACTTTTGAAACAANATCGCTGATTGCACAACTAAATCTGATTGCAACCAATCACGAGGCCTGAAGCCCTGCACCATGAAAAGGCCGTATTAGAACAGGTTTGTAGGAAGATATGACAATTAACCTCTGTGAGTAGAGAATGGTATAAATGGGAATGAAAGAGACACATTAAAAATGACATAAAAACAGAAAAATAAAGATAAGAATAGTTTGGTCAAGTTTATAAAATAATCCATGCAATGAAATAGGCCTACCAAAATAATTTACTTCAGGTGACTAATACCATTAAAAATTATTTTAAACAAAAATTATTCAGTTGGAATCTTGCATTCTAGGTGTATAAGTACAATGAGAGTACAAGACCGTACCTGCTGTCATTAGAGGGTAGGGGATGAGACTGATCAGCTTCCGGCTCCAGACTGACCTCCATGTCACATTCAGCCACGGAGAACTCGTTCGATATTGGCGACATCAGAGCCGACGTGTCCCTCACGCCTGACACCTCCCTGCAAAACAAACATGACCTCAGTTTGACCTCAAGACTTGGACACGAACATTTTCACATTTGTCTTTGAGTAGTTGGATGTTGTTCAATGCCACACTCAGAGATGCCAACCCTAATTTATCCCTATTAGTATTTTGGTCAAAAACTGATGCCAAAATTTGTACTTTTTGGCCAAAATTATACTAATTTTTCCAAAGGGTTTTCATATTTGATAAAAAACATATAGATATTCTAAGAGCCTGTTATTAACAGTGTATTCGCCTAAATCAGTATTAAGTATCCACATAAAGCTTGATACTGAATAAAATAAAACTATTGTGTATAGTATGTATGCTATTTGATAATTTAATTTAATGTATTTTATTAAAAAATTGTATATTTTTACTGCTATCGTACTAGCGTATTTTGTGTTGTTTTTTTCATAACGAATACAATAAAATCGTATGGAATGGCATCTCTGCATACTCAGCAATATTCCACATATGATGTCGGTCTGCAAATAAGGGAGTCTGGACCAGAAAATCCAGTGATGGACATCATGAGCATCAATCTATTCCATTTGGATACGATGACATGCAACCTGTAAAGACCTGGCTTAAAATTGATTTTCAGTAACCAATGCTTGTCAAAAGAGGCGACTAACGGACCTTCTCGATGACTTGGCATATGTCATTGTATCCCTATTGCGTGGATTGATGCTCATGCTGTTGATCACTGGATTACCTGGTCCAGACTCGATTATTTACAAACTGCTGCCATATAACTGGAATATTGCTGAGTGCGGCCTAAAACTACACTCACTCACTGACGATGACATGCACAGACCAAGTCGGCAAACCTGGCCACATGATGATGTAAGTTTTTGAATAGAAAAGAGATACTGTTTCCATCATGACAAAGCTTCACTGTTGTAGATATTGGCATCAAGGCACTGGCGCCCACCTAGAAATTCTAGAACAATGTACTCAAAATATGATAAAGAACACCATACAATAGACCCACAACTGGAAGGCTGCATAATGGAAATTATTACCGAGGGCGAAAATATTGGGGGTAATAATTTTCATACGATGCCCTAGGCCAAATATCACTTTGACACGAACAATGCTCTGATGTCAGCTTTCTTAACATTGCGTTTAGTTTATTTTCCTCAACTTGACAACTTCAGTAATAAATAGAGATTTATATTCGTGCCTATATCATTGGTCTCTATTCTGTAGTAGGCTGTATGCTAGACATACCACCATATCTCTTGTCTGCAGTAGACTATGCTTGACACACCACCAGGTCTCTTGACTGTAGTATCCTCCACTGAGGATCCAAACACCATCAGTCACCAAGGATCCAAGCTCCACCTGCCACTGAGGGTCCAAACTCCACCAGCCCCTGATGATCCAAAGTTCACGAGGGAACTGAGGATCCAAACCCCACCAGTGAATGCGGATCTAAACTCCTCGAGACAAAGCTGGTCCAAACTCCACCAGCCACTGAGGATCAAAACTCCATCTGCCACTGAAGGTCCAACCTCCACCAGCCACTGAGGATCCAAGCTCCACCAGCCACTGAGGGTCCAAACTCCACCAGCCCCTGAGGATCCAAAGTTCACGAGGGAACTGAAGATCCAAACTCTACCAGTGAATGCGAATTTAAACTCCTCGAGACAAAGCTGGTCCAAACTCCATCAGTTACTGAGGAGTCAAACTCCACCAGCCACTGAGGGTCCAAACACCAGCAGCCAGGGAGGATCCAAGCTCCACCAGCCACTGAGGATACAAACTCAATCTGCCACTGAAGGTCCAAACTCCAGCAGCCACTGACGATCCAAACTCCACCAGCCACTGAGGATCCAAAGTTCACGAGCCACTTAGGATCTAAACTCCACCAATGAATGGTGATCTTTACTCCTCGAGACACAGCTGGTCCAAACTCCACCAGCCACTGAGGAGTCAAACTCCACCAGCCACTGAGGATCCAAACTCCACCAGCCACTGAGGATCCAAACTCCACCAGCCACTGAGGATCCAAACTCCACCAGCCACTGAAGATCCAAACTCCATCTGCCACTGAGGATCCAAACTCCACCAGCCACTGAAGATCCAAACTCCATCTGCCACTGAAGA
>VKKT01002107.1:90212-101867 GCA_008038995.1 Haliotis laevigata | reverse complement strand
GCACGTTGTCATATGAGCGAAATATTCTCAAGCACGACGTTAAACCCCAATTTCACCTCTTCTCACCAAAGACAACCGTACTTCAACACAGCTTTGATGGGAATGGCTCCAGAGTATTTACCATGATAGCATGGCGCTAAATATACCTTCGAAGATGGTTTGAAATATTCTTCCTTTTTTTATGACGAACTTTTCGACAAGAATGTTCTGAGGAATTTCGAGACTGTGTATTGGCAATATATTACAATACGTATTGAGATATGTTGGGAACTAAAGTGTTTGTCACTTATTGTACATGATACCGTGAAGGTCCGGGTTAGAATATTGATCTTCAGTAACCCATGCTTGTCCTAAGAGGTGACTAACAGGATCGGGTGGTCAGGCACCCTGACTTTGTTGACACATGTCATTGGTCCCCAATTGCGCAGATCGATTATCATGCTGTTGATCACTGGATTGTCTGGTCCAGATTCGATTATTTACAGACCCTGCCATATATCTGGAATATTGCTGAGTGCGGAATAAAACTTAACACACTCACTATTGTACATGCATGTCCTATTTTCTACACACTGACTTAATCTTACTAAGCATGCTCAGGCATCTCCATTTTGTTGTTATGGATACAGGGGAGATAACTTTGTGTGAGAAAAATCACTTGCACCTTTCTGTCGTTTGTTTAGTCGTTTTCAAAGGGAAATATCAATTGTGAATGAGTTTCTGTGTAGGTTTTAGGTTAACTGATACAAAATACATGTATGTAGAAAATTGTTACATAATCTGGCTCTATATACAGGAACACAAAAGAAAATATTTCAGCATTTTATCATTTACATCACTTGCAGCAGTATACTGGTAGAGCATTAATACCATGCATTTAAAGGGCATATTAGTTTGTTTCTTTGTTGTTTAACACTGCACTGAGCAATCTTCCAGCTATATGGCGGTGCTCTGTAAAAAAATCGAGTTTGGGCCAGACAATCCAGTGATCAGCATCATGAACATCAATCTTCGTGATTGTGACATGTGTTAACCAAGTCAGCGAACTTGACCACCCAATCCCGATTGTCGACTATTAGCAGGAAATATTATCTATATATCTTTGTAAGATGATATATAGGCTCAAAATATTTGACATTTTGAAACATTTTAGTTTGTAACCAAAATTTAATATATTCTAATAGCTGAAATTGGTTCTCTATATGTACTTCCAAACAGAGATTTGAGTACAGAAATTTGGTAGAAAGCATTCAAGTTTTCACAACTGATGGGATTGCAAAAATATTATTTGCTTTTAAAAGAAAGATATCAAGGCTGTGTGCTAACCATGTACTGGAACAAAAATGTCCCTGATATGAAACATGCAACCAACAATACTTGTTTATTGGTTTGTAGAAACAACTAAACTTAATTTGGGCCCTATGACTCACAATGTAAAACATTTAAGACCATTCTGCATTTGTACTTGTACCTTTTGTTCAGCAAAAGTGATGTTCAAATGAAAGTGAATTCATTTTTAAACAAAATTTATGAAAACAAAAATTGCGATTAAACATTTTCAACGTCATTTACCATGTGATTCTGTCATGTTTCAACCTCCTTGGACGGTGGTTAATCAATGATACTTGTATTCCTTTCAACTAATGGCACTTTCATAGCACACTCTGTCGAGTTCCCAATTGCTCTAAATCGATCACTTAGATGTTTTGTCTCCAAAACTTTCCTGCCGTGTACACAGTGTTTCTGTATCGATCTTGAAAATGTCAAAGAAATGTGCCAATTTCCCTCCGTAGGAGACGCATTAGATTTTGCTTTTCATGCATGGATTTGGCGGACAGATTTATTGCTGTTTTCTGCGCTGAATGGTACAATTATAGCAGATTCCTGTCACATTTATCTCTCGTGTTTGGATTCTTAAACTAAGGGAATTCAGAGATTTTTTGTATTAACAGAAGGCTGTCCATGTGCTGTGTTTCTATGGCGTTGTAAATCTACCATAAATGTCATTTCACAAAAAAAGACCGTTCTGGTAATGCCAGGGGATGAAATTTGTAAAGAGTAATTATTCATTTAATTTTTGTCTTCAACAAAACCTCAGTATCAACAGGGCCCACGGAAATGTCAATGTTGTGTACATTTTACTTTTGCAGAAATTCTGTTAATACTCTTTCCACAGAATTTCAGGTTTTTGTAACAGTCTAACAGTTGAAAATCCTAAAAGCTAATGTACTTTAGGCATTTAGATGATGAGATAATATGACGATGATTTTGAGATTAAGGTTCCCCTAGTAAACGTGATAGTTCAGAAATGGAGAGTGGGAATGTTTATTGTAAATTGCTTTAAACTTTAAACTTAAACACATCTTGAACAAGGAACCACTCTTGAACAAGGAGGCACTGGGTAAGATGTGCTGCGTGGATCTGTAACTTATTATAACTTATTATCAACATTCATTATAGACAGCCTGACAGTGGCCGTCATCAGGCTGCTATTGACTAACAAAAGAAATGATTGAAAGCAGGTCATTTAGAAATCAACTTCAATATTTTTCAGGGGGTTGGCTTATCTATGGGTTATACATTCGTCAAACTTTTTTCCAGTGCGTAAGAAAACACCATCCTATCGCTTCACTTGAACAAACAAACGAGAAGATGACTTTGTTAGTAAAGACGTCAAATTTGCGATTAAATATCTCTAGACAAGATAATTTACCGAGTCAGTGTTAATTTGCTTTTGCTTGGTAGGTGTTAACATATAAACCTCCAACGCATTCTGTAAATCAGGGGATTTAGGCAAAATGTTTACACGTCTTTACATCAATAACCCCATAATTGCAGAAACATGTTAGAGTCAGTTATTTATTTAATAAATCACTTCACAGACTGTTTATTTCGTCATTACTACACAAAACTGTAGTCAAAGAAACAAGATTAGTGACACCCTCCATCTGTTTAAGCAAATCTGAAGTCTGTCAATGGAGGTGGCCTTTGTTTTACCTAGTTGACCAATCAAATGCCGCAGAATCACTTCCAGTGTTTATGAATACTAGTATGTAACGTATAATACCAGTTATACATAATTTGCACATTCTAGCATGCCCTTAACAATAATTTACTTTCACTATTTATGACACAGGTTGCTGGCCATCGACAACAAAAGCAAGGCCATCTTGCTAAAAACTTGTATAATCAGAAGCTCTGGTTGTTTTGATTTTTTAAAGTTAGTTAACTAAAAATAACCAGTCTTGATTGTCCCCATTTGAATGTGAAAGGCAAAATTGAAATCACGTTATATTCCAGGAATGTGGAAATAACTTAGTGTTCAGCAAGTTCAGGCTGGTTGAAAGCTGGTTGAAAACTTGTGTGCAGACAAACTATTTTTCAGATATTTCCCTGGAAATATTTACTGCATAATTTTAACCATATTGATGAAGAGCAAATGTGAAGAACATAATTACATATGTTTGTTGATAGACAACTTAAAGGTCACATGCAACCAAAAAAACAAACATGCTCATTTTTTGTGCATAACATTTAGCAATCAACAGACACCATAAGGTCATGTGTACAAGTGGTACCACACCTGCCTGTCTATGTAATTACATAATGTGACAGAGACAAAACTCAGGTGCACGAACCATAAATCAATGCGTTTTGTTTATGGTGTATAGCCTGATAGGTGTTAAGTTCAAATTGCATGTGGTCAGTGATCGAAGTTGTGTATTGCATATTGTCATTAGCAGACATTAGCAAGTCATGTTAAAAGCATCTGCTTTCATTTGAAAAGCAATCGTAGTGCAAAGATAAGTATAGCTCCTTCACTTTAGCAGTGACTACAACCATAGCATTAAGATTGCTCTTTGAATGACAGGCCAAAGAGTAACTTTGGCTTGGTAGCCCTGTATACATGAACTTATCTCTCCAATACCTTTGTTTCAAACTTCACCATGATAGGTTAGATCTCCTTGTGTGTGACTGAGCCATTAATATCCATGTTAAAGTTTAATCCTTAGAAAATCACATGGACAAAAGGATCAATAGCTGGCCAGATTCACATTGATCTTCCTGTGTATCCATTTGTAAAATTGGCAAGTGAAAAACTGCTTCGAGAGGAAATCTTGATTGACACGCTCTGTATGGTGTCTTTAGTCTGTACCAGAGTTTGACGTCAAAATGAAATGGGATTGAAACATGATCAAAAGTCAGGGTTAATTAATATCAGAAAGTTTTGTACATGAAAGAAGGATTTCAAACATGACCAGATTTTCAAGGAGACTGAAATAGGTTGGATTATTAACTGTTGATTAACTTCTTCTGGTTGGTAGTGGAAGGAGGGTGGAGCAGGCCAGAGGTTGAAGTGTTAGGTCTCCATGCCATAAGACCGGGTTTGATTCCCAGTTTGGCACACTAAAAGCTCATTCCTGGGTCCGCTACTCTACTATTCACACTTTGCTAAGGATCAAATCTGGATTCAACAGAAAACTATGATGTGGGGTCAAATTTGGTTTAAATATCTAAGCTTTTTGTAAGCATGGATCCTTGGTTTCAGTATGTCACTGCATCATGTGGATCCCATACGTGCTATTGACAGGTGTTGTGTACTTGTCAGTGATTCGTTCCATGATTTGCAAAATGGTTGATTGGTGCCATGAAAACCATTCTTATGGTTGCTCATGTGTCAAGTGCATATGGTTAGATTAAAGTGACTGTTTGCCTAAAGAGGGGTCACCGTATTATTATTCATCCAGTTTTAAATGGATACAATTTCAAATGATAAATCTATGTTTAAGTAAAGTTTTGTGATCCTTAGCAAAGTGTGAGTAGTATATAATATTATGAAAGTATCATGAATAGCTGTAGTCTATGTACAATGTGTGAAGCCAATTTCTGGTGTCCCCCGCAGTGATATTGCTGAAATACTGCTAAAAGCTGCTTTAAAACTAAACTCGCTCAGTCACTGTAACCATAGCCATGCTTGTGGGTGTCAGCGTGGTAAACAGATACTGGCATTAGTTTGGGCTCACTTCTCATGTTAAGGTGACACACAGTGATATAACTGAAATATTGTTCTTAGCCACTCACTCACTCATCACTCGCTCGGAATATTGCCCCCAGCTGAAGGAAAGCAGCTACCGGGTGGATCAGGTGCTCACACTTGGTGTCCCCATGCTTTGAATTGTTGTTCCTGATATCAATCACTGGATTGTTTGGCCCTGAACCTAGTTTTGTACTATCCAACATATGGCTTGAATATTGCCGAGTTCAGCAAATTTAATTATCATTGTTATAAATGTTTTACCTTTGAAAATGTGACTTGTATTTCACATACATATTTAAATTTATTAGATATAATACCTAGATGTGCAGAAACATAGACAGCATCACACAGGCTCTTAGTCTGAAATTACAGCTAAATCCCCAGCTGCGATCTTCTACAGAACACTGTCACTCAAATACCATGAAAACCTCATCCCAGACATATAAAGTTCACATTTGAGCCTTGAGGGTTTGAGGGTGTATTTATTCTTCTTGCCTCAAGTGTCAATGTTACCATTAATGTCTAATTAGATTAATTTTCTACTTCCAAAAGTGACAAGAGGAAGGATCTCCTTGACAGTTGATGAAGTAAGGTCTGTCTGTGTACAGCTCCAGGCCATTCATTCAGTGGTGTCCATTATTCAGTACTTGTGATCTTTAACAGAAGTATGGTGTGCTGTGGGTGCCATATTTAGTTGTTTCGAGTTGTACCCATTATTTCTACTTAAAGAAGTTGTAGGTTCAGATCCCAGATTATGATTCTTGGTTTGTGTACACCATATCTTAATAATTACATTCTTGGTTATCTCTAAACTGTAAAACATTTACAACCTGTCTCCAACATTATGTTGACACTGCATATTTAGTAATCAAATTTTGATAGGAATGCTAGTATATCTTTAACAGAACTATGGTGCACTGTTGGTGCCATAAATATTTTTCACAAGTTGTATCCCTTATTTCTACTTAAGAAGTTGTGGGTTCGAATCCAAGATTTTGATGCTTGGTTTGTGTACACCACATGTTTATAAATATTTTCCTGAGTTTCACTAAACTGTAAAACATTTACAACCTGTCTTAAACATTATGCTGTTCCAGCATATTTAGCAATCAACTTTTGAGAGGAATATATTTGTACATCACAAATTAAGTCATACATAACCAGAGCTTGTTCAAAATTACCTTCAACCCAACCCAAATATTTCACTCAACATAAACCTCTTTTGTCCAGATGGTGCTATTGTGCTATGATTGAGTCGACATTAATGCTTCAAGATACTGTCCCATGAAGACCAGGGTTAGGTTTGGTCTTCAACAACACATGCTTGTCAAAGGAAGCAAGATATAGATCTAGGTGACCAGGGCCTAGATTTTCGAAGCTCTCTCAGCGCTAAGATAGTRGTAAGTTAATGGTAATGTATGGCACTTACGACTATCTTAGCGCTAAGAGAGCTTCGAAAATCTAGGCTCGTTGACTTGCTTGATGCTCATCCTTTTAATCACCAGATTGTCTTGTCCAGACTTGATTTTAAATACAGACAGTGGTTTTATAGGATATTTCTGGTTGGGTCATTAAACAACAAAGACAAATAAAAGAGCCAAAGTATCAAACTAATAACCCCAGTTTCACTCCAATGTTGGTTTTACATCAGCAACAAGCAATCTGATATAATTGACATTTTGTTAGTCTGCTGGCAATTTCATTTCACTGCAAATAAAAATACATTTTTGAGCTTCTAGTTTTACATTCTACCGTTTTAATCATTTTCATTTCATATCTTGTTTGTGAACGTTTCTTGAAGTAGAAGATGGACATTATTTGCCCTTCAGGAAACAGTTTTGGGGTTTCAGAAACTAATTTCATTTGCCGAAATAGAAAAAAATAAATGTGAGACAAATGACTAGTTGTTTAGAAGTCTCAGGATCAAACAGCAGTTGGAGTGTGCGCTTCCATGCGCTTTCAATTTGGTAACTGTAACAAAGATGGATACTTGATTTCTGTTACAAATTATAGAAAATGGCCGATGTCTCGGAGGATGACACAGATGATTAGTGGGAAGTGCAGGATCTGACTTAAAAGCGTGTCTGTTTTGCTGCAGGTCTGGCTCAGTCTGGCTAATCACTACATCAAAGACTTGAAGATTGACTGGGAGAAAACCGTGAGATTCGCCTTCAATGAAAGAAGCAACCCAGATGACGACAAACTGGGACTACAGATAGTGAAGGTATTGATGACTCTCTTCCCAGATGCATACCAGATGTGTGCAAGAGGTGCCTGGTCTTGGGTTTGACCTCAAGATTTATTTTGGGCATGATTCTTGGTTTGCTGGGGTAATGGGGTAGCCTTAGGGTTAAAGTGTTTGGGTGCCACACGATTGACCCGGGTTGAGAGCAGCATATGGATACAATGTGTGAAGTCCATTTCTGGTGTCCGTTGATGTGATGTTGCTGGAACATTGCTAAAAGTGGCAGGAAACCATTTGGTTGGTCATTGTCATGTTTTCGCTATATTGGTAATCGTCTACATCCTGCTTCACTGATCTTTCACCCTAAAAAGTTGGATTTGATGTGATATATTGTAATACCCTGCTGCATGATGGTCCCATTGACCAACTTTTGTGCCAGTCGTCAAGTACGTGTAGTTTAAAAGTGCTCCTTACAAATACTGAAGAAGTACATGACAGTTCATATTTTCTTGTATTTATTACATATTTATTTACAGAAACTGGCAAAGAGGGATATATAATTGCCAATCACATTTTAGAAAGCAAGATTCAAGAACTCTGTTTGTTAACCACTGATTTCTACAAAAGATTCATTTTGTGTGTGATAAGCACACTGTAAACAACTAGTCTGCCTGGGACTCCTGCTCAAACCAATCTTAGCGTTACGACCATCGTAAGCCTACGCTAGAGTATGGAGTTACACAAAGTTAACCGTAGTGCTAAGGAGATTGTAATTGGGGCCCTGGGAAACACTTGAACATCAGGGTGACCATTGGTGCTATTTTCACCATTGTCATAATATTGAAGTTGTACATCATATTATTGCAGTAGCAGTGCTATAATCATCCATTATTGCAGTAGTGTTGCAATAATCATCAACTTTTTGCAACCATTATTGCAGTAGAGTCGCAATAATCATCCACTATTTTAATCATATTGCGATGGTATTTTACCAACTTTAAGGCACCATGATTATATTGATCAATGTTATAAAAGTGAATAAAGTATTACCAACAATTTACTGGCCATTTTCCTACCAGTCGCTACTTAATCCAAAGGGAAATAACTTTAATCATAATTCTTACTGCACACGTTGGATTTGAAATAGGACTGTAAAAACGTTTTCTGTCACATAATTTGTTATGTAGTTATTCATAGCTTAGAAGTGAAAACTTTGGTCAAACTGAAAGATGTACAGGCTAACTAAAAATTAAAATCAAGGCAATTTTAGGATGCACAGGCCAAAGATCATAGGATTCCTTCCCTTCACGCCTAAGGGCCACAACTCTGCATAGCAAATTGTGGCGCCTGATATAACCTGGCCACAGGGTCCCAGGAGATGGGAACATTGTATCAGCCCAGCTGGAAATGCGTGGAGTTGTTTCTTCAGGATCAGCACACATGAAAATCAATCCCTTCTCGTTACACTGTTATAGATTTGTTTAGTTTGGCGATGGAATCGGAACTGTTGGGAGTGTCTGGAAAAAGACACTTCCTGTGAGATGTTAGTTGTTTCTTTTAAAACATGTTTTTCTTGTTTTAACATTGATCAAAAATAACGCCGAATCTATTCATCCGACTGCATCTGTGCAACAGACTTTTATGGTATTACTCTGAATCAGACTCTGTGAGACAGAGTACAGTTTAACGATGTATATATATAATTGTGTCTAACATCTCTTACCTGATCGCTGATATTGATGAGTCAGTTCATCATATTAATAATAAAATACTGATAATTGTATTACTGATCTTATCATATTATTGATTATTGAAATCAATAGTGTAAAATTATTTAATAATATCCTGATGTAGAAATTGACAATAATATTTCATTAAATGAAATCAGTGTAATTCTCTTTATAATGTCAATAATATTTCTTATTATGATATTCATTCGTCAGCTGAAGACCCAGGTTCGATTTCCCACATAGGTACAATGTATGAAGCCAAATTTCTGGTGTCCCCCGCCATGATATTGCTAAAAGCGGCGTTAAAACCAAACTCATTTACTCACTCAAGATTACAATTCCTAGATAGAATACAAACTATTGATATTATGTAGAGGATGAATGATCATAAATTTGGTAGTAAATGGTTTGACACTGTTGGATTCTGGGTTTGAATTAGACCCAGCAACCCCATCCTGAATCTATGAGGAGACTTAGTGAATTGGTGGTCAGACTTGGTGACTTGTTACACATGATTGTTCATGATGTCAATCACTGGATTGCCAGGGTGAGACTGGAGCAGGGAACCGTTGTGCGTAATATCCTCAGTGCTAAGACTGTAGTAAGGTATGTGAGTTACGATCACCTTAGCACTAAGATCCTTGTATACTATGATCGTTGTACAGAATGATCTTCGTGCTAAGGTGGTCTTAACTCGCATACCATAGTCTGTACAACAGCACCCTCTAATATTGCTGAGTGTGGCAAACCAAGATCACACAAACAGAAAACAGCTTGGTGAAGCCCATGGTATTCCCGTGGCCAGATACAGAATGTAGCGGCTGACTGCTTCTGGTCGTGTAAAGCCTCCAGGAGTGGGTTAACACTCAGACTGTCCGCAGACGAGTAGGCCAAGGTTTGATTGGACAGCTCCTGGATAACTGTCTCTGCTAGGGGCACACAGCCGACCTTACAAGTGTGTTATAGGGTTATTTTGGTGTTGTGTTTATGTCCTTGGAGTGAGAAATAATCTGTGTTAGTTATGTAAATATGATTCAGGAATGTAGGGACATATAATGCTTGCTGAATGATGTGGAGTTTCATTGAAAGTACCGGTATCAAAAATCATAATCAAATCATAAATCGTGATGATGTCAGTACCTATGTGGAGAATTAATTAATCAGGATTCACTGAGAACTATGTTAACATTTCTATTTCTGTGTCAGCAAATCTATTTGGCTGCTTTATAACAGGCTCTTGTTCCATGTAACTCTTTGTTGTATGGTAACTCCAGTACTTAACTCCAATACATTAACATAGGCACTGACTGGTTTCACTCTTGCAGGAGGGGAGGTGGGGTGGCCTAGTGGTTAAAGTGTTCCTTGTCTCGCTGAAGACCCGGGTTAGATTCTCTACATGGGTACAATGTGTGCAGCGAATTTCTTTGTTCCCCGCTGTGATATTGTTGGAAGAGGCGTAAAATTAAACTCACTTACTCACAGGCTAGAGGGACAGTGTGTGTACAAACCTTCTTGAGTACTGACAGTGAGTGAGTGGTTTTACTCTGCTTTTAGCAATAATCAAGCAATGTCACAGCTTCACACATTGTACCCATGTGGGGAATCAAACCTGGGTCTTCGGAGTGATAAGCAAACCCACTAGGTTACTCTGCCTCCTGTCTAACTGCGTAGCAGTGAGTCTTTAATTTGAAATATGTGAAAGCCTAGTCTTAATTTAGATTTCCTGAGGGATTTTGTTGTATCAGTTGTGACATATATTAAATTTTTTTGTGAGGATGTGTCAGATTGAGGATTAAGACTGTACAACTTGTGTACGACATTGGCTGTGGTTGTCTACCCGTGAAGGTCGGGGTTAGAATGAACCTTCAGTAACCCATGCTTGTCGTAAGAGGCGACTTACAGGATTGGGTGGTCAGGCTCGCTGACTAGGTTGACACATGTCATCGGTTCCCAATTGCACAGATCAATGGTCATGCTGTTGATCACTGGATTGTCTGGTCCAGACTCGATTATTTACAGACTGCCGCCATATAGCTGGAATATTGCGGCATAAAACTAAACTCACTCACTCACTGGTTGTGGTTGTCAGGACCTACATCGTACCGGGTGCAGCAGCTACAGCGGCCAGGACAACGAACAGGACCGGGCGGTGTTGAAGCGGGTTCTCCTGGCCTATGCCAGATGGAACAAGCGGGTCGGCTACTGCCAGGGGTTCAACGTCATAGCTGCCTTGCTGCTTGACGTCATGGACAGGAAGGAGGACGATGCTCTCATGGTGAGCTTTCCAATAATCGCATGGAGCGTTGCTCATAATATTGGGTGTTATTGTCAGTAATAGTGTGCATTATATATCAAGTGTTATATTGTCTGTAATATCATACTTCAGAATCAACTGATATATTGCTAGTAATATCATGCATAATAGTAATATCATCCTTAATGTCGTGTGTAATATAATCATTAATATCGTGTGTAATAGTAGGTTTGATATCCTGCATAATAGTAATATCAGCCTTAATGTCGTGTGTAATATTATCTTTAATATCGCGTGCAATATCAGGCATAATAGTAATATTATCCACAATATCGTTTGAAATATGTTTAATATAGTGAGTAATATTTGAGTGCATAAAGTGGTGGTAGGGTGGGTAGCCCAGTGGTTAAAGCGCTGGCTCATCATGCCAAAGACCCGAGTTCGAATC
>VKKT01002107.1:51541-63496 GCA_008038995.1 Haliotis laevigata | reverse complement strand
TATAGACAAATCGGAGAGTGGATTTTGTATTGGAAACTCCTCCAAAATCGGAGTGGTTGGCATCTCCGCATTAGTTGCCTCTTATGACAAAGATCAATTGCAGTCGATCTATGGATACGATGTCACAGAAATTAATCAGCTCTTCAGAAGAGCAGAAGGATCTGTATTGACCCGAAACTATGGGTGACTATTGAGGGGGAAACAACTATTGTGATAGCGAAAGTCTATTGCAACATACTAATGTGATAGCCTCTTGTGACCATTGCAATAGCCTATTGTGACTATTACAATAGTTTTTTTTCTCCTTGACGTGTCTCATTTGAAGTCATTTCCCAAGTTAATGTATAGTGTATATGAAATAAAAACAAGTTAAAGTAGTTTAAGTCTCATTTAATAACTGACAAGAAACTTGAAACCCAGACTCAACAATTGCATTGTTACAGCCCTACCCAAAACATCCACTGGTTTACAAACTACATACCAGAGTAGCTCTGAGGTTGGAGCAGAGCCGAGCCAAGTCCCTGATGACAGAGCATGCCTCTGGCAGCAAAGGCTTCTGTAGACTAGCCAGCAAGGCGTAGAACCATCGACCCTGGAACAATATGTTACAGCTGTGTTGTCAATATAATATAGGTAGGAACATCACAGTAATTATTGAAAAGACTTGGGCTGCGCAATATAACCGGTTTACCGGTATTTACCAGTTCAGACATGAAAACGATAGTATTGCGATACGCTGATCAAACACCGGTATTTTGACTTGCATTTGGAAAACTCCGTAACACTCGGAAATCTTCCGTTTTTTTAATTGTTCTTTTCCCTGTTTCATTAGTACCAAATGTTACTTACATTTTTATTTTGTCATGATTAAAAGTTTTTGTAAAAGGTTAATCAATCATGGGATTTTGTTGTGTTTTTGCTTCATAATCAAGCATTAACTCGATTTTTGTTAAAAAAATAATCCTTGTAATATATTGCAATACATATCGCAATATATGCTTCCGCATCGCAATACATGTATATCGCAATATGAAAATTCTCTGCAATACCCACCCCTAGAAAAGACCCACAAGGTTCTGCAGCTCACCTGACTATATAATATACCAGAAAGTGAAAATGAATTTTATGCCACTTTTAGTAATATTCCAACAATATCTTGGCAGGGGACACTAGAAAATGGGATTCCAAAATTGTACCAATGTGGGGAATAGAACCTGGGACTTCGGTATGGTGAGCGAACACTTGAAGCACTATGCTACACCACCTACCATGATGCTCTTTGAAATCCTGACAAAAAGGGCATGCTTGATTGTGTCTCAACATTAATGCATCGTCACTTTGATCTGATTAGGCCAGACCAAATTTATTTCTTGTTTTATGGATTTTTGTCCTCAGAAAACCTAATGGGAGGAGGGAAAATAATAAAAAATAAAAATCACCAGTCAAAGTAATATTCCTTTTAAATACTAAAAGTATTTTATTTTTGGCAATATATGAATTGTGTATGGGGCAGAAAAAATACAATCAATTTTTGGGAGGGTATGTTAACAATTTTGGCAAATAAATAGATGAGGATTTTATTTTTTGTGCAGGGAAAATATAATATTTATTTTTTTCATATTCGTGAAAAAATACAACTAGGGATCCGTAAATCAAGAAATAATATTGGTTTGACCTTAATTGAAATTTCTTTTTAAGATTGATTGGAAGGTCCAAATTACCATGCATCAAACTGTTTTCCCTAACAGAATACAAATACTTTTGTCCCCTCTATCAAGTTCCCAATAGTTCAAATCTTTATAAAGGTTTAGTCATCAGTCTTAACCTTTCAACCAGTGGTTGACATTATGACGACGTACCACACCATTGGGAAAGCCAGCAATACATCTGACAAGTCAGCTTTTATGAGGAGTGGGGTGAGTTAAATGGGGGCTTAACAACATGTGAAAGATTACTGATTGGGACATGCATGCACTTCCATCCACTTAATGAAGACAGCCATGCAGGGTAACAAGAAGTATCAGGATATTAAGTGTTTTCCTTTTTCCAGGACAAAAATGTAGAATAGAACTACACAATATTTATGTATTTATTAAAGAGCTTCTTGATCATAGAGGTGATCTCATATGACAAGAAACAGACTCGGGGTAGGTACATATGGAGTAGTGGTTAAAGTGTTCATTCGTCGCTCTTAAGACCTGTGACCCGTGAAGGTCCGGGTTAGAATGACCTTCCGTAACCCATGCTTGTCGTAAGAGATGACTAACAAGATTGGGTGGTCAGGCTTGCTGGCTTGGTTGACACATGTCATCGGTTTCCAATTGCGCAGATCGATGCTCGTGCTGTTGATCCAAAGGCCCAGATAAGCTGCGTATCCGGGTAAAATACGCATAGAAAATTTCCAATTACGCATTGAAAAATAACTGTTGCGTACCAATTACGCATTTAAAATGTTAGATACGCAAAAAGTTTAAAACAAATGCGTATGGAATATATTTCTAAAAATCATTTGTGTAATGAAAAACACATCGATTGCTATGAAGTTGTACTGTTAGTATACGACTAGTGTCGTACTGTCAGAATAGGAGGAGTGAGTTTTTATGAAATTAATTGTATTATATTTAAGCTGGTTTTGATTAGGTATGACCTAAGGCAGAACATACCTGCTTAGTAAACTAACTCAATGACATAATACTTAGGTGGGTAAAATGACTGACATATTTGAAAGCAGTGGGTAANNGAAAATGAAATACCCACTCAACATTCATAATACCCACTCCCAAAATATACAGTGGGTACAGTACCCACATGAGTTAATCTTATCTGGAGCTCTGTTTGATCACTGGATTGTCTGGTCCAGACTCGATTATTTACAGACCGCCGCCATATAGCTGGAATATTGCTGTGTGAGGCGTAAAACTAAACTCACTCACTCTTTAACACCTGTGTTTGATTCCTGTATGGGATGAATGAAGGTAAAGCCCATTTCTTGTGTCCCTTGCCGTGATATTGCTGGAATATCGCTAAAATTATAATGGTAAAAGCCATATTTACTCATGTATGAAGTAAGTGCACACATACCTGGTGTGTGGTGAAGCCGGTAGCCTCAAGCCAGTTCACATGGAATTCTAATACTTTGATCACCGTGGTCTGAAACAGCAAGGTGAGTCAACATGGTGAGTCAAGGAATGAACACCAAGTCAATGAATTGAGATACATCGGAATTTGTCTCTGATTTATCTGGAGACTCACTCACGCCAATGTTTGCATATCATTATGTAAGATTTCTTTAATGTCAGACTTTAATGAGACTTTGAGAACTGATATTGAGGGACAGAGGGCAAATTCATCATGTTCCTTAATCCACTCAATGCATAGATCAATGCTCATGCTGTTGATCACAGGATTGTCGGGTTCAGATTCAATTATTTACAGACCGCTGCCATATAGCTGGAGTATTTAAGTGCGGCGTAAAACAACAAACAAACATATCCTTAATCCCCGATCACATCAGGGAATGTGCTTTCGTTAGCAAATGACATGATCACAACAAAGGATGACATTATGACAGGCCTCAGGTCAGCGGTATCACACCAAAAAAAATATAAAATATGAAAACGGGTTCTTGAATATATGCTTGTCACCAGAAATCTGGTACCGGAAGTAAGCTGGTCCCCGTCACGCATATCGCAAGTTGGCCTCGTAAAGGGAGTCGGGAACCAGCATGGTACCGAAAGTAGTGCCTCTCGATACTTACAGGCCCTATTTCAAGGTTTCGCTTCAAGGCCTAGTGTCTTTCAGTTGTTTCACAAGATCATAACAAAAAAATTGGAGAAAAATAACATGAGCTCACCTGATCCATGTAGAGGACGATGCTGAGCAAGGGTGGTGTCCCTTGCATAGAGGTCTGTGATGGTGCTGCAGGCTGGTCCTTGTAGACTCCCGCTGCCACCTCACCTTCAACCATCGCTTCCATGCCCTCCTCCTGGCTGCTACTCGCAACTGATTTGATTTTCAGTCGATCGAAACACAAGCGGCACCAGCTCTCTGCATCGTTAGATGAGGGCTGCAAGAAGGACCTTCATATAAGATAAATATGCACAGTGAGTGAGTGAGTTTACCTTAACACCACACTCACCAATAATCCATCTATATGGCGGCTGTCTGTAAATATTTGAGTCTGGACCAGACAATCCAGTGATCAACGACATGAGCATCGATCTATGTTAATGGGATATGATGACATGTGTCAACCAAATCAGCAAGCCTGACCATCCATCCCGTCAGTCACCTCTTCTGACAAGCATGGGTTACTGAAGATCAATTCTAACCCAGATCTTCATGGCTCCACGGTGTGCAAAGGATCACTTACTGCCACAGTAAGAATCTCAATTACCAACAACAGCAGATCATTTATTAGTGGTGGTCCGAAGATGGAAAAAAATCGAAAATCGGTCGAAAGAAGGGTGAAAAATGATTACTGATTGTAAAAAAATATTTTTGATTAATCGGAATTTTGTTGTTTTGTAGAACAAGCATACTAACCACTTAATTTGATGAATATTCACGAACAAACATGCGCTCAACAGGGTAAAGCTATGCGCATTGTAAAATTTTAATCAATTTTATTGTTATTTACAATTCCAGTGTCTTACTTGCATGCATGCATTTCATTGAATGACAGTATTAGTTATAACAAAAAATTAATTAGAAAAAACCTGGGTAAAACCCATAAAATTGGTGAGTACATAAAAAATGTTTATATATATATTATAATCGATAATCGTTCACCGCAAGTACTCTGATAATCGATAGTGGATTTGGTTTCCGATTCCTAACACTACATTTTAATTCAAACTTACCAGGGTTGGTTTCTTCACATTTAATTCTCCGGAATTTAACATAGCTCGGAATCTAAGCAATTTCTGGAAGAGAAAATAAAAGAATACTTCCATAAAGACATGCAGCAATCAATCAGTTGAGCTAGTTAATGTTGATTAAAGCAGACAACAATAATCCTGCTGTTGGATCGCAGCCTGAAAATAATCAAATCTAGAACAAAGAGTGAGTGAGTGAGTATGGTTTTACGCTGGTTTCAGCAATATTCCAGCAATATCACAGCAGGTGGTGCCAACAAAGGGCTTCACACATTGTACCCATGAGGAAATCAAACCCGGGTCTTCAGCATGACGAGTGGCACTTTAACCACTAGGCTACCCCATGCCCCTGGATCAGACAAACCAGTGGTGGACATCATGGAACACAAAATATGAAAAAGGACATTTTTTTCTTATTTTCTTAATTTCAGAGATATTTTAACATTGAACTTTAATTAAAGAATGTAAGACATTGCACAGAAGCCTCATCTTCAAATACAAATCAGCTCCACAAAGACATGACAGTAGTTAGCTATAACAGCATGAATGTGAACTGTCTTATTCAAACTTGGAACTTTTACAAAAATTTGTTGACATGGCGCCAAATGTCAGCCTCTGAGGCAGTGTATGAAATAAGGCCCGTCCAACCGCCCCAGATGGACGGTCAAGATTTACAGCTAGCCAGCCCAATGGTCTGGAAAAATTTAAATGTTATAAACATCTGAGTCATATCTTGGTGTCTGGTCTGGTTAAATCCATTTTGGACTGGTAACATTTTGAAGTTACCAGCCCTGATGTTTGGCTGGGGTTTTGGCTTATTTCATACACTGTCTAAGGTCCTGATATATCCACAGAAACAGTGATTATTTTGTGCGTATTGTATAGAGTCTGATCTGACATATGAAGGGCTACCTCACCTGTCTCAGTTCTGCAAAGTCAGCAACTTGCATCTTCTCCCAGGCTGGTGAGGGTGCCAGTCCTCGAGGAGCGGGGATACAGCTGGATGGCTGGGAACCGGAGCAAAAATGAAAAACATTACGAACTTCATCAACAGCAGACAGCTCTAGCTAGACTAATATCTGGGCAAACAAATATTGAACAGCTCTACTTTCATCTCAAACTATCCAAATTTTTGTCATGGACACCAGAAAAAAATCTGATAAGCATGATCTGCAAAAAACACCAAATGGCAAAAGGCACTAGGCTAGGCTGATATCAGTACAAAATTGATAAAGAAATGTTGAATGGTCTTTGACTTAAGCTCTGGAAACATATTTCAGTTATTTATAACAAGGTTTGTCCAGGCATGCAAGGAAAGTCTGAAACAAACCAACTGGTTACCATTATTACACATATTGAGGGTGTGTCTGGACTTTAAACCCTTGACCATACATCCCTGGAATTGCCTAAGGTAAAGAGGTCTGCCTCACACACACAGAACAACCTGTGATTCCTCCAATTACATTTCCTAGGAGTGTGCGGAATAAGACTACTTCCAGTTTCAGATACACTAACATTAAAACTGGGGCAAAAATGTTTGAGTCTCACAATGTTTCAAATATGCCATCAGAGTGATTGAGATAGTGTCAAGTGCTTCATTCAGCACCAAGGGATGTCAGAGGCTGAGCGGTAGCCTAGTGGTTAAAGCGTTCGCTCATCATGCCAAAGACCCAGGTTCGATCCCCACATGGGTACAATGTGTGAAACCCATTTCTGGTGTTCCCTGAAGTGATATTGCTGGAATATTGCTAAAAGCAGCATAAAACCATACTCACTCACTCACCAAGGGATACTATTCACATGCCAATTGACACTTGTCAGAAGGGTACACAAAGTATAGGACCTAGACTACCGGTTTTCAGGCCTCCATTTTGGTGGAAGCGGCAGTGGCAGAGTGGATTAAAACACTGGTTATAGTGGCTGGCTGATAGTGTGGGTTCGAATACTGGATGGGATGACCTGTACTTTACTGAGAAAGTGTAATCCCACATGTAAAATGTTACAGTCATAAGAGACAGCAGAGATTTGTCTTCTACAGGGTATGTCTGCTTCAAGCAAAAGAAATCATGTGATTTACCTCTTTATACTTGACTGTCTGTTTACTGCTAAATGCCTTGGCATCAATAGGGGCCACTACCACTTGGGAACATTCCCGAGCCTCTTGTCTGAAAAATAGGTTTTATACACATGAACATGACATACTCATTGTAATCATGGTAATAGGCCTGATTTTGCCAAAACCGATTCATGGATAAAACTGAACCAGATACAATAATACTGTCACTTAAAAGCCAGTATTTGTCACTAACCAGATATCCAAACATTGAAACCTAACAAGCACCACTAGTTACTTGTGGTGTGTGTATTTATAAAACTCATTAATTACTTGTCCATCTGAAAATATCCTCACAATCCACATGATCCAAATGTGATTTGAGCCTGCTCCATTGTGCCCATGCGACATACAATAAACTAGGTTTATAACAAACACGCTCACAATGAACAGACATATTTAACACGCTGATATTTGGACCACATGTTATACATGTCCAAATGCACATGACAAACCGCAGTGATAACAAACTAAAACTTTGAGTTTGTTGTAACTGTAGTATACTGTATATCAGTGAGTGTGTGAGTTTAGTTTTACGCTGCTTTTAGCAATACTCCAGCAATATAACACATGTGGGGAATCAAACCTGGGTCTTCAGCGTGATGAGCGGATGCTTTCACCACTAGAATACACCACTGCCCCAGTAACATTGAAGTCCTGGAATGGTTCATTTATGCGCAATATTACGTTGAACCAGAAGCTGGTAGGGGTAATGGAGGCAAAGGACGATTTGATTTGCCATGAGTGGTGCTTACAATGTTGAATGAAATACATTTAACGTGATTAATCATCAGTATGAGGTTGGAAATCTTAAAGCACAACCCTGTGAGAAAATGGGTGTCTATCTTTCATGGTGGCAATATTTTATTTTGACATTAAAAATATTTTTTCAAACTGAGGCGAGGGATGTACATTGCTAACATTTGCTCGCTTTGCATATAGGAAGACTGACCAGTCATTTTTCTCTCTGTTGCGCGACTCTATTTGCGCTTCTTGTGTGAAGACCTAACTACATACTAACTTGGGGAACAAGGAGTTTGTCTAGTTGCATCAGAGCTGATAGTGTATTCCACTGTGTAAATCATGTGTCTAGGGTTTTCTTACCACATTTACAGTCCCTGTAATCACAGTTTAGAATGTTAGAGTGAGCTCTATTGCAAAAAAAGTCATGGAGCCCTATTTGTTAAAAAACACATCCCTTGTGGCCTTGTTCCAGAATTGGAACAGGAAATGTTGGTCCTGCAAATGATTGCGAGGCAAAATATTCTGATAATAATATCAGTGATAATTGGATTAACACACAACAGCAGAGAAGAAAATTTGGTGTTAAACCTTACCTGACCCGTCTGAGATATTCGTTTCCCGTAGTTGGGGGTATGTTCAAATCAAAATTGTCATCATTATCATCAACGGTAAACGCTTGCGGAATGATGTCATCGTCGGCAATATCACTCTCTGCCTGCATCTTCGCATCTATGTCTGAGTCTACCAACTTTCAATTTTCGTCCGTCCAGAAAACGTGTTCCGGTTTCAAAAAGTTGAACTCGAACTCGAAAACGTGTTTCATATAAATGGTACAACGTAGAAGGTAATGAAGGCAAACAATTATCAGTTTATCATAGCTCTCTTTAAGACACAAAGAATAATTGACAACAATCAGGTTTAACGAGAAATACTGCTGTTAATGTGTTGCGGTGCAGTTCGTAGGAACAACCCAGTGTATCTTTTGTACTTCGTTCAAACGCTTCCGGAAAAAAGTATTTCCGGTGTATACAAGTGAAGAAGCAGAAAGCGATATAAAGTTACATTTGTTTGATTCTTTTGCCACTTTGTAAGTATACTGATGTGAAAGTGAATAACCACGAAAGGTAGTTTGAACATTCTGAACACACTTACTAAATAAATCTTCAATTACACTGGTATAAAATCTTTGCGATCCATCCCCCAGAACATTTCGCTGATCCAATGGTGTGAATCACTGTGATACGATAATCAGTTTTCATCAGTGTCCCGATCACTTTGTCATTTACTGGCCTCTGGTTGTTGTCCACGAATTCATCACATCCCATTTAAATTGTGTTATGAATTGAGTTTCGATTATCTACTTTTGGAGTTTTAATGCCAAGATACACGAAAAAAGTTAATATTTGTTTACCACACTGGTTTGTTCATTCATGGAAATCAAGTGGCTGATAACAGGTTTCATCATGTGCTGTGAACAGATGAGACAGTGGCGATCTCTTTTATCTGTATATAGCTGAAATCTGTTGAAAATACTATCTGTTGTGTGATCATCCCAAAACCCGGTATATCAATGTCATCTTAGCCATGTTAACGACCTGTGCAGATGTGGTTTGGAATTGGTCTTCAGTAACCCATATTTGTTGTAACAATGGGATCGGGTAGGCAGACTCACTGACTTGGTTGACACATGTCACCGTATCCCAGTTGCGTAGATCGATGCTCATGATGCTGATGACTTGATTGTCTGGTCCAGACGCTATTATTTACAGCTCGCAGCCATGTAGCTGGAATGTTGCTGAATGTTGCGTTAAACAACAAACCAACCAAATTAACCATGTTAACACTTCGAAAATAGAGTTTTCTAAGATATATTTATATAATCATAATAACTGACATAATGTTATTTATGTTATTTTGTTCCAGAAATATAATCAAGCAGAATGGGGAAGGAGAAAGGAGGTTTTTTAACTCCCAAAGCAATAGCCAATCGTATCAAAGCCAAAGGACTTCAGAAACTGCGATGGTATTGCCAGATGTGTCAGAAACAGTGCCGTGATGAGGTGAGATGACATGCTGTTGTTCGTCACTTTATTTAATCACTAGATAATGCCAGGTTCTTTGTGTTTGTTTTATATTTGTTATTCATGATTACTCTCTCCAAAGTGGATTTTTGGTAGAGAAAGTCCACGTACCTTTTATGCTTGTATTGAATATAGAGGTAACTAAATGTAACATGATGTGCTGAGCACACTCAGTCTCGATGTTATAATTTTGTCAGTGTGGATTTTATGTTTTGTACACTTTCATTCCAGAATGGCTTTAAGTGCCACATGATGTCCGAGTCCCATCAGAGACAGCTGCTGTTGTTTGCTGAGAACCCAGACAAATACCTTGATACATTTTCAAAGTAAGTTCACACATACATTAAGTACTCGAGTCAGTACTGAGGCAGACAGTTCCACAGGTCTCAGTCTGAGGTCTGAAACTAGGCACAAATTACATGGGACCAATTTTTTACTTGCCGTATGGTCCAGTGTTATGTTCAAATTAAATCAAGTTATTGCATAACAATACATTCATTAGTTATTTATATTTTCATCTGTATTAAGAAAGGTAACCATCAAAAGATATGTATAGAGTTTTACTGCCTGCTGACTTCCAACAGTATTAAAACATGGTGATTGGGTACTATATGTAGTGTGCAATGAAAATTACATTCACAAATATAAAGTGCTTTTGATTATCTGTGTATTATTGTTAAGGAGGTTTTGTCAGATGGCTATTTTGAATATTATATTACATGTTACAACTTTCTATTCCTGAGAGTCGTTTTACCAGGGCTGTAAGGTCACAATACTATATGTATCCTAGTAATATGGGAGCAACACAGTTTGTATCCTGATACAGTATATTTGGATCAAAAGTTCTCTCCATTTTCGCAGTTGAATCTCAAGCCCAAACAATTCATTTATAAATTTCCAACAGCGAAAATTGGATGTTAAACAATGTTAAAGGGGTGAAACATATTACTTTGGAGGCTCTCTGCAGGTTCTGCTATTTATAGCTTATGGGAAAATACTAGAAATTGGTATCAACATGATCTTGAATAGCTTGTGTTAGTTTTCACGTTTTCATGTCAGTATAACTTGTAACGTAATGTATTGTGATGCAGGAGCTGTAAATCATTGTATTAAATTGTAAACCTCGTATCACCAAACAATACTGTATTGTTGTATCGTTATACCACTACATTTTCATGAAATTCACTAAAAATATGGGGGTGGATTTTAATTTTGGTGTAACATAATACAGTTTTGATAAATATCCTTAAATAAGGTGAGGCTCTGTACTGATAGGATCCTGGTTAGTGCCATCCTATTTTCATGTATGTTATTTGTCTTCCAGAGATTTTCAGGATGGGTACTTGGAATTATTGCGGCGGAGATTTGGAACCAAGCGAGTCCATGCCAATATAGTGTACCAGGAATACATTGCAGATCGGGAACATGTCCATATGAACTCCACGATGTGGGAAACCCTCACTGAGTTTGTCAAGTGGTTGGGGAAAGAAGGTGAGTCTCCTTCCTGTCTGTATATCTGAGTATTTGGACCTAAATTCTACATTGATCCTGTTGATACGCCACTATATACCAATAAGTCTAAATCTTTTAAACCAGGAGAACCAGCCTTGTATATCATTAATATGTTTAATTTTAGGTTTGTGTTTATCACATTATTTTTCCTTATCCCGACTCATGCTTTTTTGCTTTCTCATTCCTCTCTTCCGAACAGTTAAATTGAAATTTGAATCCCTTCAATTCCCTTAAAGGTCACATGCAACCAAAAAATCAAACTTAATTAAAACACAATTATCAGTTATTCATGGCATATAATATACATTGCTGATTATGAAAAAACATATAAACTAAATTATAAGCGTACAATAGCAGTCAAAAGTCCAATATTTTGTACTTGGGTTTACTTCCCTTGAAACGAAGCACCCGGGATACCGAACCTAGTCAGAACGGGTGGGTGTGCACTAAAGTGTAACAAAGGCTTTCATTAGCTGATTCATTTGTTGAAGCCCTCACGACTCATTGTGTGTGTTTATATAGAGATGTTGGGTTTTGAAAATGCATGCTGGGACGGTGGGGTAGCCTAGTGGTTAAAGCGCTGGCTCGTCACGCCGAAGACCTGGGTTCGAATCCCCACATGGGTACA
>VKKT01002106.1:261194-277942 GCA_008038995.1 Haliotis laevigata | reverse complement strand
CCACCTCTTTCTTTTTCAACCAATCAGTTTTTCAGATCTGGACATGTGACTAACGGAAGCAATGACTGTATCCAATGAGAGTTAAGTTTCCTACCATGTGACCTACCTGAGTGTAGGTGTCGTGCCTGGGTGTGAGGGGCATGTCGTAACCATGTGTAGCTGCCGTCGCCATCGCCCGCATAGTTTGCAACTGACCGAACCTCTCTCGCTTCCGCCATTTGGCTCGCCTGTTTTGGAACCACACCTACAAAACGAAATTATTAAGAAACGATTTAGAAAATAAAAGCAACAAAAACATCCAAACATCCTAAAAGCTGTGCATTTAAATCATCTTGTCATATGAACGCAAACTTATAATTTTCTGAAAGATAAACACCTAACACCATGTCGACAGAAAAAATAAAACGGTTTTACGGGCTATTAGACATAAATCACCGATATCGGTTCTGTAAATCGTAAATATATAGCGCCAACGCCACCGAATACACAGTCTCGAGTATCCGACGGAATATATTCCAGTGGGCGTAAAATGCAAAGTAGCTTTGAAATTTAATACTAAAATCTTAGCTAAACGCAAAGTCAATTGCAAAATTCCAACTATATCACAAGCACATGTCCATGAATCACAGTCAAACAGTGATGATCCCTGGCGTAACATAATGTGTACACGTTTAGTTTGAGTTGGTAAGGGATTTGTTTTGTCGTTAATGATATACACGAAAACAACCGATTCACTTTCGATACAATAAAAAATTAAATATAAAGTAAACATCTTTGTTTCCAGAGTGAAAGGACTTATCATTATTGTGATGGCAAAATGACAAAAAACATTTCCATGATCAAAAAACAAATCGATTCTATTTAGATACCTATTTAATGAATTTCTTGGCCGAAGAACAAATCGGTATTATATAAATATAATTTTTCATAGTATTTAATAGTAAATGCTGACAAAGGTTTTTAAATAATATGCTTTGGATAACATACACAATCATCATTTTTTATCTCTCCTTTTAAAACATTTCCTGTTTCCGAAATGTTAATTCAAAATGGAACGAGCAAATCTATTGTAAAATTACGATTATATATCATAAGCATGTGTCCATGAACCACCCACTCGATTACATTTATATCAATTTTATGATTATCTATTACTCGAAAATGTATCAATGAAAACATAAATTCATATCTAATAAATTTGAATCATTGTCTCTTCATACAACTTTTCACTTAACAAACCATGTGCAACTGTAGATGTATGCTTTAGCATATTGTCATAAACGTACATAGATGTAGTTAGATATTTAGTTTACTCGGATAAATACATTTTCGAGTAATAGATAATCATAAAATTGATATATATGTAATCAAGTGGGTGGTTCATGGACACATGCTTATGATATATAATCGTAATTTTACAATAGATTTGCTCGTTCCATTATAAATCAACATTACGGAAACAGGAAATGTTTTAAAAGGAGAGATAAATAATGATGATTGTGTATGTTATCCAAAACATATTATTTTACTCGTATAATTCAACTATTTTCTTTCAGGTTTTTTACGATAAATCATAAATATGCATAACGTCCTAGATATTACAGTTTATTTTTATAAAGATACTCAACTGAAGTTTTAAGAACTTATTAGAATAAGTCATTGTGATATTTGAAACACCCGCTACAGGACAAACGTCGTCAATATATATATAACATGCATATCTAAGTACCCGGCGCAAAATCTTGTTGTACAGACTATTGCTGTTTTCCTTCAATACTTGGAGAGATATATATCTGTCTAGACAGTTCCCGATTCCTAGCATACCAGACATGTTAGATCCATAAGAGCAGTCAACAGGCTATAGCCTATTACAGTGCTTATCAACACTTGTGGTCAATTGACCTGAGGTCAGTAACCCATTTGATTTGTCCACCCTGCGAACATAAGGTTCCAAGTCAGACGGAGCTTTCTTCAATTGTGTTTTAAGGAATTAAGTTAACTTCACATGCAACAGTTCGTGAAACTTGCAAATTTTAGATAACGTATTTTCATTAAAGAGTTGAAGAGAGGATATGTGAAGTATATTTCTTGTATTGCCTTGAATTACTTTGTTAAAAGCGTAAAACCATACTCACTCGCTCACTCTAGAGTGGGAAGTTTAACTAATAGTGGACAGGTTTTACTGCTGTGCTACGGAATAACTAATAATATTATTCAGTGAAATATAAATATAAAAATATTCAGACAAATTTAACGGGTACCCAGTTTTCCCAAACTGACCATATCTGTGAGACGTTGTTAACGTACTGAAGCATACACAGGATAGATAGAGCCAACATAAGGAGGTGGTGTTTCCCTCTAGCTGTAGTATGTACAAGTAATGACCATGAAACACTTTATCACTTTATCACTTAACTTCATCATTGTTCAAATGTACCTTTAACAGCCGACCCAGATCAGGATCTTACTCTATTCCTGCATTAAATTATCATAAATACTGTATATACAGCGTTTAAAAGAATGGACATCTAATTAAAGTTGGATTTATTACACCTGTTTATAAGAGTATTACAGTATGAGTTTAGAAGCCATTGGAAGTACGGTATACGAGGAGGTTTCATGAATGGATATAAAGACACGATATTTCAGTCGTGATTGTAACGACGTTTGGGGTCCACACACTGTTCATCTACAAGGTGCGTGTATGTCTATGTCCGTTTATTCACCTGGCAATAAGTTGCCCGAAACGTCTTTGCAAGCAACCAACAAGTTCTGGTCGTTGCAGATGTCATGTCTTCATGTTCTCCAACTTCTAAATGCCTATCGATTAGAATTATTTATTTTGCGACTGATTTGTATGCGTCCAAATATTTATACATAAGAGAATACATTGCATTGTATTTTTTTCATCCATGTAGTAATTGACGAAGAAAGTACACACATTTGACACAACTTGTTAAAAATGTACTAGCTTATTGAATGCGCAAGGTGTTAATGAATATCGACTTCCCTATGAGGTTAACGCGTGTGTTGCCTACTGAATAGTAGCAACCGTTACTTAACTTACTAAAGTTGACGATGAAACCATATGCACTATATCGTCACCTGAATTTTGTGATTAGACATTAGTCCAAACTATTATCAACAGTACCAGTTCTTATGATTGTGTGTTGATTATGGTTTTATCAATATCATGGCAGGGTATACCAGAACTGCACATATCATACCTAGTCTCTGACCACTAAGCCACCAAATTGTTTTTGAAGTATTGTCCAAAACAATCAAATTTACATTAATTATACTCATGCCAATAATGGTTGTCCCCCCCTTTAATTTTTTTATTGGAGAGGAGATGTTGGGTGTGGATGTGGGGTGTGGGGGGTTGGGGTGGGGAGGGAGATGACGACCATTATTGGCATGAGTATATTAATGCATCCATGTATTAGTTACAATAAATTTGACCATTTTACCAATCGTTTCATTAACTTCTGCTTACATGGATTATATTCTACTCTGACATAGTACAACTAAACGTAAAAAGTAACAGTCTTTTCCACGATATGAAATATTTTAAACAAGTAAACCCATTCAGGCTCTGCAACGTCTTCAGTTTCCCGTTATGTACAAGCCACACACAAGACATTAACAAAGGGGGCTTGTACGTACATACAGCAGTATCAAGGGCCATCCAGTAACATCTCTTTTCCATGTCGTGCTATTAACAAGTTATCTACATGCTATAGACATCAGTAACCTATATCATTGTCTACTCTTACCCGGGTTATCTGTGGTGTAGTACATGCGATAAAAGGCTATATACACCTGAAACTGATTTCCCTCCTCAGGTATCAAATTAACACGATAATTGACAGCTAACCAGCCGTTTGTTTTCTTTTAAAATAAATGCGCTTATGCTATTTATTTGCTTTGCACGTGTCCCGTCTAATTCCGTAACGCAGAGAGGTGCTAACGGGCCGACTTTGCGTTGTCTTCCGTTTAAAAGGTCACCATTACATGTGCGGACTGTGTAGTGTATATGGAAGGGTGTAAAGCACGTGGCTAGCGTTTATAACATTTAATTCCTGCGGTGGATAGATAGTCGGTCTATGCTGTAGGGGTGGGACGTGGATACGGGGGAGGGGAATGCCTGGAGAACCAATCTCGAGTATTAAGATGCTCTTAACCAACCGTTATCAATATCTTGCTGATTATTACGACAGAATACATGCATTATTTATATGTTATGGGTTATAGATAGCGTACTTTGTATAGATTTTCTTAAAACAACCTAATTCGTTATTTTAATTAAACCACCTTTCTGTATGACTGGATTGTTGATGCATATGTATATGTGTACATATTATATTAGACTAACGCTTATTCTCTGAATATATATATATTGGGTAGCTCACTTTTTACACTTTTATACTCTGTACATTTGTATTTTATGTAAAAAATTGAGGTTAGACTTTAATAAATAATCTGTCTGTCTATAATTTTGACAGTAACACATAAACCCATTAAACTGAAAAGGAGCCCCAGTGAGAAAGCATGAACCTGGGGAAATCTAGACTTGCTTCATTTATAACTTTATCATTGTACGGAGGACTTGACAGTAGGGAAAACAGACTCAGGGACTGTGAGACAGACTAATATTATGTATAACGCCATTAAATAGTCGATCTCGAATATCTACTCAAGTAGATTCGATTGGGCGTAAAAGACAAAATAGTGATTAGTAAACATCCTACGAATGGATTACTGAAAATCACCGGGTGTTGCGAAAAGCACCCTTCTCTCACACAATTATGTATAATATATTTCCCTTCTCGGTTTACTTTGAGGTGTAAAAAACACATTACACCTGAATAATAACGCAATCAGTGATTTATATTCATCCCCAATTGTAATCATTGGTTAAAAGCGAAAAATTTAATTTACGACAAATTTATAGTGTTATACCTCGGAAACATCCCAATAAAAAAACCTAAATATATTGCTGGAATCTACTTAAAATACATTTTCTTCTCTTTAATAATTACATGTAATTTTCATCGATGGCATAATTGATGTTTTCATGAGTTTCTGATTTTTCTATATAAACTATAATTATATATTTTTATACATCTTTTATATATATACAAATATAAAAAAATTATATATAATTTTTTCACGTAGTCTGCATTGATAAATATTTGTACATGTATTTACAAATATTAATTAATTCAGACTAGAGGAATAATAGCTATTTGGCTATATGCCCTTTTTGTAATCTAGAATTTTAGGAAAATCATTATTCTATAAAGTGTTCACAAAGGAGTGAGTGAATGAGTTACGAGTATGCATCAAATCGTCATCTGCATACATAATTATATCAGCCAATGGCACATGGTGTTTAAATTCAAATATAGATTAATACCTAATCTTTATATAGAACATTCTCATACAGAAACCGTCAAATAACTAAGAAATCTTGCTATCTATCAACCTTGGTTAATATTTCCTGCATAACAGACAAAAAAAACATAAAATGAAACACGTGTGATGAATTTTTCATAATTATGCATTTTAGGCTAATAAATAGAAAGAGACATAGATGGTACATATTAACCAGTTTCGATTATCCAGACATTCCATTGAGCCTTAAAAGCAAACTAGCAATGAAACGGAAATGGATCACTGACAATCACTGATGATATCAGGAGGTAGCGGAAAGAGTTATCATTTCTTGCAGGTAGCACTGCCATTGACACCATCGATATATAAGTGTAGAGCCACTAAAACTCTCTTGGCCAGAGGTGCTGTTGAAACATTTATACGTGTTTTAGTCGTCTTTTTGGTCAGAGACACGTGTCAAATTATCGATTAACTTTTCAAATGTTATTTAACATATAAAAATTAATAAACTTAAAAAAACTCATCTTATTCTCACACTTGGGATCGCATGGTGAGATCTCAAGGGCCTCAGAGTACCGATATGATATGGACATGTCAATGTTGTAATGCATGACCTTTGCATTGATATAGATACAAGCATATGGTCGAGAAAACAAAAGACCAAATATCACAAACATGGTCCGTCTTTTATACTCCTCATAATATTCATATTCATAATAACCATAATAATGTGTATATTTATATTGCACGTAATTATTTATGAAGCGCCTGCGGCAGAGAATGATAAAATAACCAGACTCGATAATCTGTCAAAAACATGGATGAACACCATATGAATGTAAATATCATTGAAAAACGGCGATGACACCCAGTATTTGCTACACCATTTACATGACGATTCATATGACACGTATAACATAACACCTAATGTGACTTCTATAGTGTAAAATGTTCTTAAACAATTAAATCGAGAAATGCGATTAGTGACGATTCTCCTTAAGTGCATTAATGAAACATTCCAGTAGTTAAATTTGAAATTAAAATTTATCTATAGATTAACATCTTCGAATGAGGTTACAACGTTGTGTCAAAATAAAACGAAGTTTCTTGCGGTGTAAATACGTATCTTCATGCATCAATGATTACAGTTCACGCGGGTACAAGAAAGAAATTGAAAACAACTTTATGACAGAAAAACGTAAATTTTACGAAACGTGAAGTGTTACTTGGTGTGAGATTTTAACACTTTGGTGGTCCTAACGTAATTATATTTTGAGATATTTCAGTCGGATTATCTCCCTAATCTGATCTGTCTTAGCACATGTGACAACATATCAGCCAGGGGGGTCTGAGTGGCAGCTATGTACATACATGAAATTTACATCCACTAACCACGTGTAGGTTTCAACAAAAACTGGAAAATTTAGCCCGAAAGCGGAACAAGATTATCAAATTTCGTCCCTATCTACCCCCTTGGCAGACGCGTGGATGGCCCTTTCTGTCACGCGCACTACAGGACGCCCTGGTCAGTCTATTAACAGTTTGATTTGTCCGATAAGTGAAATCTACAACTGAAATGAACACCGAGATGTTTATAAACCGGAGTGGTAAAGATACGGAAAATCAATTACGTGTTAATTTCCCCAACCGATCTTTTTTATGATAAGAGTTTGAATGAGACAGTGTCGTTAATTGAAATGAAGGGATATTCTTCCCAGAAGATGTAACAAGACCTAATTAAATGTAAATACCGACAAACAGATCTGGGGAGAATAAAACGGAAACGATTAAACGGTGTGAAAATATTGAATGCGACAAAAATAACATGGCAGTATTTTGTAAACAGAATAGTCAATTAAAAGGATGAAATACTTCAAGGAATTGGAAAAGATTATGATGATAAAATATGTATTTGAAAATTCAAATGAATATGATAAAATTGTAAGATATATTTGAAGTATTGTATTGTGTAACAAATTAAACGTATTTAAACCAAGATGGGAATTCAAAATTTAAATGCCTGTTAGATTCGGTTACAAAATTTAAAATATCATAATTCTCATTTATTTTCGTGACAGACTTTGAAACTGATAAGGTTGCTTGTGTCTCCATTCGAAATGTTTTAATGCGGACCAGATGATCTCCAAATTTTTGCAAGCATTTAGAAGGTTTTTGTATGCATAGTTATTACATACCATCCCTCGTTCTATGAATCATTACAATACAATTCTGCAAAGTGCAGAAATAAAGTAAAGTGTTCATTTCACTTTACACGTGTTTGAAAGTTATGTTGAGTACTTAAATGTGGAAAACTGTTAAAAACATCGTTTCATTATATAACTTTATGTGCAAAAGCAGCAAAACTTTACACAATGTTTAGAGCTCAGTAATGTATTCAAAATACGCAGTTTGCATCTCGAATGTTTCGAGTGCACGTAAGACTTGATATCAACATTGCCAATCTGGGAAATAAAAATGTCAAAAATGTTTTATTTTATTTCCTCGCACCCAACGAACAGAACCTTGTCGTGTCGTCAGAAAATACCATCCGCGAAGCAGGAGCAATTTTTTATACATATTTTACGATCTAAAACCACTTCTTGTTCATATTTTATGAATAGGGCCATTTTTTTCGCCGATTTCCCGCCAACCGTCATATTCTCAAAACGGCCGCACCTTTGATCTTCGTAATTAAACACGAAGTCCTCTTGTGGACAATTAATTAAAACAAGGCTCTCCCTGAGCCATTCGTTGAAGTGGGGAGATTTCAAGTTGCTTATACAGAGACTTGCTTCGCTTCATTTACCGATGCCATGTGGAACTACTTTCCCTGTAATAAGTCGAGGAGGGATCTTCTTACTGTAAAGAGGTCTTGCGGAAGGTTACATCAACCACTTGAAGTTTCATCTCGTCTGCTACTAGACGAGGCGAGAAACAGGAAATCGTCTGCTCAACTCGAAACAAGGCGTCTTTCACTATATTCGCATTCTGAAGCGAATTCGTCCTCTTCTATAGGCTCCTCATATCAAAGAAAATATTTGCTTTTGAAACAGAAATATTGCATTTTCTACAATTTCTTATGCCACAGTTGACAGCCTTTGATGTGAAACATACGTTTGGAAATGATTCAAACACTTTGCAATGTAATGTAGTCACTGTGTCTGAAGGGGTCGTTGTCGGCACAGGTACTACACTTACGTACCCCAGGTACGTTTCTGTATACAGATATGTACCCTAAACAAAGTCAAAATACAGAAACGTACCCGATACTCTAAAAGGTGGACGAGTCCATATTCCGCAATCCAAAAGTGAAACCGTATGTAGTTGTTCCCGTTCAACTGATTCCGAGTGGTATTCATGTGCATCGCGAAATATCCGTTACTATGTATTCTCATTACTTACATAACGCAATCAAATGTATCTATTACAACAGTATGTTAGTTCCGGTTCAAGAATACGACACAATGGGAATGGAATCGTCCTAGGGTACGTTTCTGTATTCTCATTATGGCCAAGGTATACAGAAACGTACCTGGGGTACATATATGTAGTACCCGTGCCGACAACGACCCCTTCAGCGTCACTGTGTATGTGTGTTGTATAAAGTCTTCATAGATGCAGACATTCATATTTATTGTTTCACAGATTGGAACTGTCTCTGGTTATTTTCTTTATAGGTTTGTTTATTCATGGTCAATAACGGCAACCTATGAAGACGCTTCGCTGTGATGAGATTACATATTCATCCTGCACTAAATGTGATTTGAAAAGAAAGTTCAAAACATTAATTTATGTTTGGCGCGATTTTAATCAAACATCATGTAGAAAGCCAACTACACAATTGCACTTAAAACGATAACCATATATTTTTATGTTTTTATAATGAAATGTCATGTTTTCAAAATGAGATGACATAGATGGAATATATTTTGGTTTCTTTGATTGAGATCTCGTCAAATTCAAAATGTTTAATCTGTGCATTAAGTACATAAATGAAAATAACTTACTGCTGGATCTTTTTTGTGTAAATATATGATATTAGTAAAATAATTCATAATCGTAGAAGTGTGTGTTTATCGGTACAAGTTCATGTGAACCTAGTACACATTTGATGGCTTGTTCCATCACACTAAGCGTAATATACGACCTGGTGTTCGTTGTGGGTTCCAGGGAACATGCGCTCGTATCATTTAAAGATAATCTAAACAGTCAACAACAGCCAAAAAATCGCGAAGATCAAAGAAAGAAACGATCCCCCATAGGACTTTAAACAGTTTGGCATATCGCAAGCGAAACACACACATTGCAGAATCCGTGTACATAACGCGAGTCTATAAACGCCACGGAGTTATGTAATGTTCCCTTCTACCCCATGGTTTCATAATTTGCTGTTCTACAATCCATTTGGCAAAAAGCGGCGTTAGTGCCAGCAGCGAAAATGAACACTCCCTAACAAATCTCGCTCACGCCACGTGAGATCGGAGAAAAGGCGGCGAGACTCGGAAAAGGTAGCCATCTTGACGCCAAAAGCTACAAAATTACATCCAAAAATAACGATAGATGTTCTTTAATTAAATTACTCTTAATTATAGTCACAGATGATGAAAGAAGCGGATTCATAGTCAAACGATATATATTTTATGTTTGCCAATCGGATGTTTGAAAGCGGCAAGAATGGGAACATTATGTCGACGCGCGTGTGGTTGAGACACAATCTTGGTTTTGGCTATACAGGAAATGGCTTTCTTATGCGAACGGTCGAAAGAATATGTCGATTAGGTTGAAACTGCACAAGGTCACTGAACGAAAATAAGAATTCTTGAATGACTTGTTTGTTTAAGTATGTTTTCATTCAGAAACACGGGTCTGAAACAAGAAACGAAATGTGCAGTGTGGAAAACCCTTGCAAGTCGATGTTGTTTACTTTATTAAATCAAAATATAGTTCGCTTTTGGAATGTTGCGTAAGAATTCACTACAAAGATGAATAATTTTAAGTTGTTTCGACGAAAAATGTAAGAAGTTGTACATGAAAGTACACAGTGATTGTGATAAGTCGTCCTGGCCTCCCATTGTGTTCTAACTATTGTGATACTCTAAATACTATAAGTGTATTAATGGTCAAATGAAAGGGAGTAGTCTCCCTTTGTGTTCTTGGTTGTTTGAAACAAGTAAACATGGTTCTACAAGTGTGAGCGCGTGAGTTTACTTTAACACACAACAGTCTTCTAATCATACCGTGTCGATCGGGTGAGAGAAATGTGGGAGCAAATCCAGAGGTGATGCATGTGTCTGTTGTTGAAGTAGGTGGTGGGGTAATCTTATAGTTACAGCACTCGCCTAGTACCCCACAGGTCTGGGTTCTAATCCCCGCACTGGTATAATGAATCAAGCCCATTTCTGGCGTCCCCAGCTGTGATATTGACTATTTCAAAAGCAATGTCAATTAGAGAAAGAACTCCCCAATGACTTCTTTTCTTGTTTTTCTCAAGAACAATGTAATGAACTGTAAAGGTTTAGTTAATATGCTTATCATTAGCCATATGTGTGATCCATACACGTCATATACTTCATGCATTTTGTGATTCATTATGTATTTTGTAAATGAAGACATTAACCTAGTGGTTCACCTGGGCCTAGATTTTCGAAGCTCTTTTAGCGCTAAGATAGTCGCAAATTAATGTTAATGTATGGCACTTACAACTATCTTAGCGCTAAGAGAGCTTCGAAAATCTAGGCCAAGCATCATACTATTTTGATTAAAACAAACGGATTGCCCTCAACGATGAATTTGATTTTGAAATTTGAGAGGTTCTAATACAATAAAGGCACAATATATTGTTATATCTATATAAACAATTCAAGAACAACGATAAAGAGACAATTGCTATCACGTTCTGGTGCTTCTTCCCCACCCCATCGTATTAATCTCATCATACAGCGAAGAATATTCCGATCGTTATCAACAGGCAGCTCTAGAATCCTCTGTTTTGAATACATCCACCCCCAAATTCGCCAACATTCAAGCCAAAGTTGAAACCACGTGGGCTGGAGTTTCCTTCGGTAGAGTCTCAGGCTGTTCCGGACTTCCGGAGCACAACACACGTGTCCCTGGGCCCCAACGTCTCCCTACTCCAATCCCGACCCCCCTGGCCTTGTCGGCCCCTATGCTCAAGTCAAGGCCCTACGTAGTGCCATGAAGCTTGCCGGTACCAAAGGAGCTCTTCCCCGGAGAGAACTTCCTCGGTCGCAGGAAGGAAAAGTTGCTTGTGTAAACAACGTCACCGTCCCGTCGACGCTTAAGAAACATTTAGAAAAGGGATGGAAGAAAGATACGAATAATTGAAATACATCCTCGTTGTAAAAGGCTTTTTAACGCAAAAAGTTACATTCCATCGGTTTTGAATTTTATTATTTGAGTAAATAGAATCTGCCATATAAAATATCTGGAAAGGGATTTTTCGGGAGAACAATGTGAATTTACAAACGGAGATCTTAGTTTCTCGTGACTCATTAAATAATACATATTGTTTATTTTCTTTAAAAACATTTATTTTCTGATAACATTTTCTGACTGTTCATTATTTGCTAATATTCGGAGATAACATTGTATGTATATGACATTTTAAAATCATACAAAGTGTATAAATTTTTAAAATAGATACATATATTAAAAATATTAACGAAATATACTTAGTCACTAAAAGAAAGCGTTTACGATATTAGGAGTTCCTAATCTCAAACTCACCTAATTTATCGAGTATTTCACGTACAGATTCTTTATAACATGGCCCGAAAGGTCATCCTCAAAACATAAATATAAACACAGATGTCTACTTAAGCATATAGTTGTTTATCCTTCTAAGACACCAAAAGTCTGCTATTCCCCCAAAATATATTTCAAGACTATTTTCCTTACAGCTTTAACAACATCACACAGACAATTATGCAGCAGAGTGCGATGTATGATGTTTTCTGTGTAACCAACAGGATTTACACTCTGACTGGGGAGAAGATGCACAGAATATCACAAGCAATGAGGCTTCTAAGAACACAATATAAATAAACATATCGGTTTCCTGTAAGCTGCGTTAGGCATAACTTGCGGGGAACGTCTGACGGACACCGTAATACTTTCTGTAGGAGTTAGGGTGTAGCTTTTAATGTTATGAGTAATTTGGTGGGGCTGAGAATGTGTTCGCCGGATTGTGGTTTTGTTTTTAAAATTCCAGATATTTTGAGATTGATGTGAATATCAGTTCAGTGATAATTATTTAATTTGAAGCTATACATTTTGTTTATGTATTTATGATTTCGACGGATTGTATTTTGTTATATTTCCAAATATTTGGAGATTGGTGGTTCAGTTCAGAAGTAATTTTTATATTTGAAGCTATATTTCATGACTTATGAAGTAGGGTATTAATTCCTGTGAAATCACTGAATATGATGTGAACGCGGTATATATGATTTAATCTTTGACTCTGCATTTAATACTTACTTACTTACTGAGTTTGGTTTTAGGCCGCTTTTAGCAATATTCCAGCAACATCACGGTGGGGGACACCAGAAATGGGCTTCACACAATGTACCCATGTGGGGATTCAAACCCGGGTCTTCGGCGTGACTCTGCATTGAATACAATATGGTAGCTTAAAAGACGCCATTAACGACTTTAAGTGACCGACTGCTGTAAATAGACGTTAAGTGACCATGTCAAGGACACGCGTTGTTCGACGCCTCACCACTGTTACCATGGCGACGCAATGCGACTGTCAAAGAGAGACGTAACAGTATGTTAACTGTTGTTTGAATGGTCATTTATGACGAACAATTAACAACAATGGAGATGTGTCCGAATGTCAGGTTTAACCTTGGCCCGTGAATGTTATAATTCGCGTTAACACTATATTGTCTTTTCTACACCGGGTGTCAAACGGGTGCTGAATGTTTTAGTCAAGGTATATGTGTCATCTTCTGAACCAAATATCATACTCAACGTATCCACAGCTCAAGCTGATTTAGGAGAATTGTCAAAATAATACTTGTACATGTTATACTGAAGTAGAAAATAATCTTAAAATAATATCCGACTGATATAACCAACACTGAAAGGAAATTAAAGATTTCAACCTTTACAAAATGTGTACACAAAAAAGAGACTAGAAGCAAATGTGAAACGTCAGCAGCACAGATTCCTCATGGATAAGGCAAAATATCGTTGAAACTGATATAAAAGAATCATTAAGTATTAAATGATGACACCAGGCGTTCTAAAAAAGGATCGAATTCTATTATAGCGAAACAATACTGATCTGGGCCACCATTATTTGAGGCAAGACGGTAAAGCAAGACGTTAACGGAGCTGTCAGAATCTTCAAAGAGCGACAGATAGCGATACCTGAAGGCAGCTATGATCCAAAGTGATGGAATCCCGTGAACGCTAGCAATAGATGAGGATGCTATAGGGGAAGCAGCGCGGTCAAGGGGGGATGTAATCTAATTTTCAAACTCAAAACAACATTGCATTTCACGTCGATTGCGCCCAATTACTACCTTAATCTAATTTATTCTTGCTACATCCAGCACTGTTGAGAACAGCGAACCACCACAACCTATTCGTCAAAACGTAACATAGCTCTTACACTGGGGTGATGCTGTCCCAGCGTAAGAGCTTTCTACAAATGAGTTAGTTTGATAAATATATATTTTGTCTTTGATGTTAAAAGTAATGGGCCGTCATGCACTTATTATTGCTACATTTACAACGGTGACCTGTCACGGGTTAATTCCACCGTGGACAGAGAAAGGTGTGTTTCAACTTCGAGGTCCAATGGAGTCCTTGGAGCAGTAATGCTTAAGGACAGATTGGCTTTAGGAGAGTCCGGAGAAGGTTTAAAGAACACCTAACACCGCACTGGAGCCATCCTTCCAGCCCCACTTTGCTCAGCCAGGTTATGGAAATGTGATGTTCACATCCCTTCAGCCGTTCTACTACATAAAGCATTAAGGTAATAGTGCTCAAATGACATCAATCTTCAAAACAGTCTATTAGGAGAACTACTCGAAAAAAGCTACCAAAAAACAGCACGAAGCAATATGGTTTTTCCAGGCAGTTCAGACTCATGTATGGCGACTGGCAAGCTGACTGGCTTCAGGACTTCATCAAAATGACATTACTCTTACAGATGAGTAGGACGACGTTACCGTCATAGGTTGTAGAGAAGCTTAACGTCAAAGTTTTCATGAATTTATGCTGCGGCTGGTGTCAAAGAGAAGTCTTGTAGAATATTTCTATTATCATTTGTTTTATTATTCTATCATTATCATTATCTTTATCACTAAATTAATTACCTAGGAAAATTGGCGTTTCAGATGCAAAGCAACATTTCAGCTTCAAATACTAAAAAAATATTTTTCGTTTCTAAAGTAAATTTATATGCAATTAAATTTCAATCCACGAGTTCAATACGGTCTTTATTCAAACATTAAATTGAACGGCCTTATTTAGATGAAATGCTACTCAAAGAGGCGTTAAACACATTCTGTCTATATCACGTACCTCTTAACTCTCAGTTTAAAGTTCCCACACACACAAACATACGTCTGTGTACATATTAGGTGTCTACAAAAGGATTCAAAGAACAAACAAGCGCTAATTGATGAACCTTTATCCTCGACTTCCGGTGTCGATGACGCTGAAGACAGAACGTTGCGCCTCATGGTACTTGGTGCATCACCCCCACTAATATGTTACGCAAATTCTTAAAATCAAAACCAACCCCGCGTTTGTTTCTCCTGGAAATCAACATCAAACATAGTCAAGTGGAAAGCATAGGAAACAATATATAAGGAAATACGTTGTGGAAAATGCATCGGATCTCTAATGTATTCCATTCAGTCCGGCTGGGGTGTATTCTGGGGACCATTAACTAGACTTTCCGTGTTAAATAGAACTGATCGGGGTGATAGTCCCCCGTTGCCTGCGAGATAGGAGCAGAGTGTTACCACGTTGCTGAAACATGCTGCAGACAGACGCAGACATTGAGCTTTGGATGCTGCTGCTGCTCTAGACTAACTCTTAGTCTCTGAATATATGTAATTTTGATTGTAACAAATAAACCCATTTGAATTGAGAAGGGGCCCAGGGAGACCAGAGCTTCACTTAGGGCTTTAGCATTGCAGATTGAGCTAGGCTGTAGGGAAAATAATATGGTTCAGCGACTGTAAGACAGACTACTGACGTTCTTCATGCTGTTGGTGGTGTTGTCATAGAAGCGAACGTGATTTACACAATTGCCATGGCAACATTATTAGACACGCATGTTGGCGTAATTAAAAAAAAATTCATTAATCTGTAAAATATGTTTATAAAAGTATCAAAAATAGAGGATTTGGATCACAACCATAGCCTAAGGAAACGGAAAAGTTGGAAATTGTTTTCAGTTTTTTAAACCATTGGTTATATGGCTCCATTATGGAAATGGTTTCTACATGTTTACTTTACTTACTCTTTTGCGAACACCTGGTATCGTCACAGATTTTCAGTGACCCCTCTATTGAGCTTGTTAGCTATCTGTTTGAGTGGATAATCAGAAAATGTCTGATGCTGACGTTATATATTTGCATAACACTACAGTTTGGCATAAACAGTGTCTTGGACGCTGTCCTGTCGACACAAGTCACATCAGGCGTACATTTTACAATAATCAAACACACGTCGAGGAATATGTTAACAGAATTCTTATTGTCCATATAAATATGCTCAGAAACGGTTGCCTAAAGATCCAAATAGTAATGTTTTCGTAAGAGCTTCCATGCTTTAAGTAATATATGGCTTTTTTACGAGGGGAAAGGTAATTTATTTAATTCAATTTCCAGATAAGTTTCTTTCCTACGTTTTATGTACTCGTACGTAACCTCGACGTCTTAGGGGACTAGCGTTGGTCTACGGAGTTCTCAGAGACTGTAAAATATCCATTATTGGAACACTGTTAAATGTTTCTCTTGGCAAAAACGATATATCACTTCAAAAGGCTGAACGTGTTTCAAATATGTTAGAAAATGAGAAAATGGTTGGGATTTTTATGTTTGATATTTATGTTTTAAATGAGTATTTTGTGGCAATTATAATGAAGTATGTAACTATGGCGATGACATATACTGTATCGTCCAATGTTAATTCAATTGTATTGGAGAAAATGTCTTCATCTAGTGCTACACGCCTATTTATTATTATTATTATTATATGATACTTATATAGCGCACATATCCAGGCAACTAGTGCTTCCTCAAGGCGCTAATATTTTTTCTCTCGATCATTGGATGTCAATCTCAATGGCACATCGTATT
>VKKT01002106.1:243904-256928 GCA_008038995.1 Haliotis laevigata | reverse complement strand
ATATTGTAGAATATTTCTAATCTGGAATGAAATTTTTTTTTTAAAGCAACTTAAAGAAAACATCTTTAAAGAACTTCTAACCTCTGAGCATTCATCCAGATATACACAAATTAGAGTTGTGATCGATATCTAGTTTTGAATTCCAAGCGGATAATTCCTAGCATTAGTTTTGTATAGATATTCAAATGACTTCAAATGCATCAGGGAATCCATAGATTTCCTCCTTAAGAAAAATCCCTGACAGACAGCTTTTTAGAATTGCATATCCGACTGAATTCGCGTTCCAGCCGCGCTGCGCTTATACACGCTAATTGAATCTTATCTTTCGATGCTTATCACAAAGCTCGAGCCGCGTGGAACTAGATCCGCCGCTGTTTGTTTTTGTTAATGTTAGTTTCCTCCGGTTTTTAAACGGTTAATAGACTCCCTAACACTGAAGCGATTTTAAGTGACTTTTTTGGTGGGCGAAAACTGAGGCATCGATTGTCCTAGGCTTTAATCCATAGCCACAGGTTTGCTTTTCTGCGAATTAATGTGTCATTTTATACGTGTGCTTTTCCGTAGGGTGTTTTTTGTTCGCTGTAATATGTGTCCGCTTTCTGGCTTGAATTCTTCACCTTTTTAACAAACTTCTTTTGAAATCTTGTTTGAAATCATATGCCTAATATTCATCTACAGCAATGTTCACATTTGCCGGGTTGTCGTTCTCGCCTTCACAGTTGGAAAATAGAAGTTTAGGTGAAGAATTATGTCATACTACATAGGTATATAACAGAAACAATCCATTCACAGAACAAAAAAGCATTACAGTTGTTTGGGTTATTTTCTTTGTAAAATGAACGTTTTGTTTGTTGTAGTTGTTGCCGTGAATGTTGAAATGTAGTTTACACTAAGAATTCTGTCAGGCTACACATGTGAGGGGATACATTCTGATGTTGGTCCACAGCATAACATGGGTTCCAACTGTTTGTTTTGTTATGGATGTTGAGCAATTCTGTTTTGTGGGAAGCTGGGGGAAACCTCTACTTCTCATGGTTGACAATTGACTAGCCTTTGCGTGTGTTTAGGGCGGGCGCCAACGGTGAAGCATGATATAATCGGAATTAAGCAATCGACTTCTTCGCAAAAGATTTCTTATGGATGTGGAAAGGGTTTGTGGCTTTTATTTACATGTCATTATACACGGTGGATAGGCAAACATTTTATTTGTTGCATTCTACACCAAGCCCCCTACATTAGTACATAAACTATTCAAAATCCCAATTCTGTTTATTCGCTGTAGGGTTATAGATCTTTTGTTTCTTTACCTATATCAGGCAGAATAGAAGACGCAGATTATCCCTGCATATCGTTAGCCTCTATGGTTACACCCACCATATAGCTGGATATTTGCTGAGTGCGGCGTCAAACTTAACTCACTCACTATGGCTACACCTTTAAGGCGTGGGAGTATGTCGTTTCTGTTTCATTTAAATAGCGTGTACCTCGTGCTGCAAGCAGTAGTCAGGTCTGGAATATGTCCTTGCTGTTTCATTTTACGTGGTAGGAGTATCAGATATATCCCCGTCACTCTCTATCTTCCTCTAAATATCAAACCTCAAGGCCAGACAATCAGTCTCGATTATGCATCGAAACAGTTCCTTTTGAGCGTAACAGTAAAAAGACCACTAAATGGACACTGAAAATCGGTGATGACACCAGGTGTTCACCAAAAGGGTAATCATACCCCGCATTAACATTCCACTAGTGTTTAACGTTGTATGGGGTCTCTGTAGGCAATATTTTCCTATGAATACTGTGTACAGAAAAAAGACATGATTAGGCCTAAACTTTACAAAAACAGAGACATAAGAGGATATGAAATGGTGGTTTCATAAGTTCAAATCAAAGTAATTGATTGTTGTCTGCCATTAATACATGGATTGTCATTTATACACATCACGACATTTCCTCGAGATTCGGTAATCCGCATCAGGTGAATTTAAGTGTTTCAAGTTTTTCAAAGCCAACAGTTCGTTCAACATTAACCATAGTCTGTCTCACAGTCCCAGAACCACATTATTTTCCCTAATGCTAACCCTCCATGGAGTGCTAAATCCCAGAAATCTAGCAAATCTAGCTTTCCCCAGGTTCTGAATCTCTCATCTCACTGGGGCTCCTTTTCAATTTGAATAGGATTATTTGTTGCTATCAAAATTATACATATTCAGAGACTAAGCATTTGTCTACATTAACTGTCACTTCTTGACATACGTATGTTGCGGTAATTTGATTATAAACAAACCATTACCTGACCAGCAGCGAGCCATTAACACGTTCTGAATGAGCATCAGACGTGTTTTAAACCCACGAAACGTGTTCACTGTTGACACTGTTTTTGAATCACATAACGTTGTTTACGTTCGTGCTCGTTTCTCAATCAACTGCTACCGTAACATGTGTTTTAAATAGGTGTACATGTCAAATCAGACGTTGAAACAATTAAACCGCATGACGTCGTATGGTCGTTTATTGATGTTATTACGGCTGCTTGGGGTGCAATCGTCTGTGACATGGCGATCGTCTGCTTGAAGTGCCCGGATGTCCTAAGATGCGCAGAGTCATCAAATGTAAAGCGTCCCGAAAAATTTACAGCCATCGTTTCGAATCTCGGCAATTTCCGTGATACTTGATCCGGCTTTCGGAATGTCGTAAAACGCCCGGTAGCCTTTCACAATAATCTTTTATGTGAAAATAAAACTATCAAATTAATCTAATTTGGAAAAGTCAGCAACTTTGAAAGAGTTTGCCTCTTGGATACTGTTTTCGGTTCAACTGTTTTCGATTAGGAGTATTTCAAAACTAGGCACTATCTCCAGGCTCTTTATTTTGGAGCAGTATCTAAACAAATTAGATTAGTGAGACATGATAAGACTATACCCTCAGCAGATTTCCTTCTTCGTTATAATTGTGATCTGTCTGCAAGTGATATTAATTTCCCTTTCAATAGAATACTCACTACTATCGCTACAGTGAAATGATTATAAGATTCTTATAATGCGAGTTATTTATGCGTAGTTAATGCTTCATAAAAATAATAATAACATATGTAATCTGGTCTACATATATCGTGTACAATCGAAAATAATGTTAAATAATACGCACAGAAGTCGGTCTGATTTTCATAAAAATGCCGAGAAACAAGACTATTCCTTTAATAGCCTTGATGCTTTTATATATAATTCAAACCTTGATTCTTTAAACGATGTTTGTCCCCCAAGAGAATAATCTCAGAGCGGTGTAAGGGATTACCTATACAATTTAAAATTTTAAATTTTACATGCAGATTTATAGTTGTTATGATGCTCTCCATAAAGAATGATCGGTGATGAATTCTTTCGATAAAACATTGAGTTACGCGTTGCATAGAATGTCTACCTACTATTGATTGTCTAGGTACAAAACTATACATTTAGGTGTTGAATATAATTTGTATTTTACACAGAAGCGGTCGTTATTTGTAAATATCAGTTCCTTCACAGAAGCTTCCGTCAGACCGATTAATTTGCAAACGTAACTAAGGCAGGTAATAAGATACCTGACTTTCCAGCAAGTGCGATGCTTATTGAAGTTTTAAATGTTTTAAACAGTAATTCAAACTGCAAGTGTGAAATTCCACATCTGTTTTTTTTCTCTCATGGTCCGCCTGTTCTCTTTTCCTTTTGTAAAACAGGTTTTACATACATGTGTGACAATCCCTAGGTATAGCGACGTAATTCTTTCTATCATGTTTGACTTACAGTTACCTGTTGCAGAGCCCCCAGGTACCACTCCAGGAGAATACTACTATCAACGGTTTGCAGCCGAATTTTCGGATCGATTGTGTTCATGGACATTTGTTGTGTTGTAATGGAAAGATGAAACATAGTGAACTGGTATACCGTTGTGAAACAGTATTTATTTATTCCCCTGTTTTGTATATTGTAATCACCTTTTTGATGGAAATTGTGAGATTTGTATAAAAATGTCGGTTGTGATTCCTCAGAAAGCCGTTTGTCTGTCAATACATGACTATGTTATATGCGATCAATAGCGTTTGGAGATTATTTGTAAATGTTTCCATGAAACTTTGCATAAATATTACTTTCACTGATAAATATATTTATGTTGCAAGTGTCACATAAAGTCAAACATTCAAATATTTATACATATTTACCAGTATGAATTGTGGTATTTAAAGAACAAATACATTGCACAAATCACAGGATATATTTATTTATACAGTTATTTTGTTGCATTGTCTCAAGGTACAATATTTTCGCAAATAATTTTACATTTTGCAACTTTTAATCCTCACCTTTTATACGGTATCGGAACGCATGTACATTTCACCCCTGTTTGATGTGACAAAGACTGTCGCTCAAATGTCAATTAGCGGAAGTCGCGGATTTCGATAGGGCCACATGTGTTGTGAATTTCATTGATAATAATCTTAATTAAATTAACGTCAAACTCGGGGATAAAGAGATTTGAGACAATGTCACTTGCAATCAGGATTCCGTCGTAGGTATTGTTTTAGGTGGGACTTTCTAATATTCATTTTACGTTTTATGTAAACAAAAACGAATTTCCATGCATATATGTGTCTGACCCACATTTCAGCGACATATTTCTCCTGCGAATATCTATCATTCAACTTTAAACCGGCTAGTGCAAGTTCTAATTAATTTCATCACACAGAAGTTAATCGAAAGATGATATACTGAACAAAGAAAAATAGGTATCATGAATATATAATGTATTTTTAGGGGATTTTGTGCTCCGTCTTTAATACAAAAATCACATGTAATTATTCATGATTCATATCTGGATTCACTATATGTAAATGCATTTCTATATAAAATTCTTCTGATATTAATATCATTGGCGTCTTTTGCCCCTTTTGTCGATTCATATGAGCATAATTTCACTATCAAGTATACTGGCAAAATATATATTTGAATCATAAACAGTTACTGGTGTGAAACAGAAAAATGATCGCGTGTTCTGATTACAGCACTAGAGACAGTTTTTTGTGTAAAAACACAGCACCGTCACATGTATAATGAATGTATTATTTAGCACCGATGATTCACGAATGGGTTATGGGAAAGCAACCCTTCTAAGCCCCTGGTTAACGCCGCGGGGGTGGGGCTGTCGGCCCGGGGGTGAGTGATAATTAAAACCAGGTGCTCAAACGTCTAGACTATGTTCTACAGAACAAGACATGTTGGTTTGGGCGCGTTTAAGAATCGCTTCTAGTATATTTGGATGTCTTAAGTTATTAAAAAAGGTGATCAAATGTAAAAAAACCCTAAAGACCAGATGTGTGGAATGAGATAAAAACTTGCTAGTAGGGACGGTAGACTTTGCCTACAGTATCCTTGGTGCCTGACCTCGTGTATTGCATAGGATGGTGCCAATGATATAAGCCACGATTCAGGTGTATTTACCTGAATCTTATACATTCCGTCTGCATGGGGAAATTAAAGCGATAAAAATTTACATAATCATATATATCAGCAAGAAACAGAATTCTTATAACTGATCTTAGATGGAATTCTGTTTCATTTAGGCATTCTATATAATACGTCTTTCTTTGTATTATTACCAAAAGATCATGCTTACTGTATTCAGTTTGATTTTTCTGGGAGTTCGATACAAGCGAGGCGTGTTTGACAATTAAAAAACCCAAAAAAAACAATGCATTTCTTCAGAATACACTAAAGAAATAAAGAGCCTTTTGAAAAAAATACAAAAACAATTCTACATATGCGGAATTCATGTAAGCCTTTATAAATAGTATCAATTTTGAAGAGTGGTGCTACCTATCTATACTACTATGTGATATATAGGCTAAAGAATCTTCATCATTTACTGCTGAGGTATTATAAATGGAGACTTTTTACACTATATTCATTTTAGTTTTAAGATTAGTAATTTAGACATCCATCCAATATCTGTCATTGTTATGTTTTCTGTTAAGGTTTCTTAAAAATGATAAAACGCTCATATTCTTGCCTGTATGTAAATGCTAACATAACACTATTCCATATTTGTTATAACGATAAGCTTTGTCATCGAAATGAACTAAAACTGCATTTATGATAATAAACACTGACCGATATCGAATGTAAATTCACATAATACAGTTCAGTCAACTGAAATGAATACTATTCATTCTTTAACAATTATTTCAACGCCTTATTTGGGAACACCTTTGCCGAAACCAAGGAACAGCGTATTAATAACACCCTTATAAAGGTATATTCAAGTGCAATATGTTATTTTAGTTATATCACTATAATTCAATAATTAAATATTATACTATTAGTATGACTTCAACAGGTAACGCATATCGTTTGTCAATCTCGTACCTGTGCAAATTTGCTCCCGATTTTACAAAATCCTTTTAAACAGTCCAGGCCGGTTTTTTATTTAGTGAATATATTTTTGTAAAAATAAAACTTTGTACACATGAAAATTTACACTCGTTCAATTTACATAATACAAAAGTATCAATTCAGCACAGTAAATGAACCGTTGACTTCACTGTCTTGTGGACTAAATCAGAACATTTTCAAAAGCATGATTTTTGTCCGTTCATATTTTTTTCAAATTTGCCTACCTGTACTCTGGCCTCGGTGAGGCTGCATCGAAGAGCGAGTTGTTCCCGGGCGTACACATCAGGATAATGAGTCTTCTGGAAAACACGTTCCATCTCTTCCAACTGGAAACTGGTGAATGTTGTCCTGTTCCGTCGCTTTTTCCGCTTGGAGTCCGGACCATCGTCCTGGTTATCCTCAGAATTGGACAGACCCCCTTTATCCTCCAAACTCTTGTCATTGTCGCTCAGATCGTCCTTGGAACAATCTGGGGACCCCTCGCTTTTTACACTGGACACGTCCCCGTTCTGGAGCTTGGTTAAGTCTCCGGAATCGTCCATATCTGGAATTACAAAAAAAGAAAAGAATATTTATTCATAATGTCATTTTTCACCGATTACGTGTTTATTTCATGCATCATAATTTAGTTATTTGTAATGTAAACGTAGTACTATGTCATAAAAGAAATTTATATCAGACAACATTTTTGTTTTCTTTTTATTAGACTTTCCTTACCCGTTCAGTTCTGGTTTGCATAATTTATTTGGTTATAAATCATTGCTCTGGCATAAGATCATTAGGTTGTTATGCATTTATATCCTGTAGAATTATGAAGCATTTAATGTTAAAACGAATCTTGAAAAACGGGGATTTGCCCCGACATTTCTTATACAAATTCTAGCATTTAACTTCATTGTACTGTCAATCTATAGTGATGTGGTTGCAATGATACCATTTACGCATTGTGACCGTGTCTTGGAAAGTATATGCCAATACTAAAACGTTTTTAACATATTATGTTGTATCCTTACGAATTATTAATCGTTTAAATGAAATCAGGATTTCATTATTCACGCATAAATATTTAATTTGCTGTATATATATTATTTGTAAATATCAACTACACATTTATAAGTTTCTTACAGTTTTGTCAGATCGCCGATCACATATAGTTTGGTTCAATTTTCTTTAACAATTCAGTAATGTTTACCATTATACCAGCGCTGCGAACGTTATTTCTTCATATTAAAAAGTAAATTCCGTTTGGATACATGTAACAGGTAAAAACACAGTATATTATATTTGGTTATATTATTATTTTTTCATAAAAGAGACTCTTTTTGTTTTCAAACAATGTTCCACAGAGTATATAATACGACACAGAGATAAATAAATATTATTGATTTTAATCATTTTACTGAGATATTTTCATTAAGACTTTCTACGAAACCAAATCTGTACTGGCATAACATTATATTTAATTGCTTATCTAACTCGTTTTGTTAAACTCTATAAATGGACACTTCATCATTATTATTTGGAATCTTATTTTAATATGCCTAAGTATGATAGCAATACTATGAGAAAAAATGCAAAAGAGGTATAATGTTCTGTGATTCCGAGATAAAGATAATCAATTATGTTTCTGAAATGGTGTGCGAATGATATCGCTTATTTGTTTGTCAATATAATTTCCCCGCAGAAACATTCCTGAAGTAATAACTTCAATAATAGTCTGTATATATAAATAATGTTTTAAAATGCTACTTTTGGGAAGTGTAATATTCAGCTGCTACACCCTTGCTGTGGAGAGCCTATTACTTAGTATTAGACAAATAATGTCAGCATGATACGCCGATAGAGACATAAACAAATTCCCATCACAAAGCGATGACAGCGTTGTTATCGGAAACTCCCTCAGAAATTTCATCGCCTTGTTTCAATAAAGATATCATGCAAGGTTCAGAAAGTCATTGCATTTGGAAATGGTCCTAAATAGCAGTATGCTGGTCGGATGACCTGTTTAGAGCGTGATAACTTCACAATAACACCACTTCATCTGATAAGTGATCATGATAATTAGACCCCCAGGAGAGAACCTTGTCGTACCCCCCTTCATACCACATCTGGCGGGGTCCTAGTATGTTAATTTGTACACTTCAAGACACACTAATTACATCACTTGTTGGATTGATTTATATAATAGTTAAGTCATATTGATGAGTTGTTTTAGTGAATTGATTTACGATATACAACTTGAGAAGGGAACGTCAAACACAAGCATTGGTATTAGCAAGTTGTTGAGTTGAGTTGAGTTGGACTTTTAGTCACATCGGCATTTTTCCAGCCATATAGTGACGAGAACAAGTCTGCATTAACAAACATTTCAAGTACAAAATCCGAATGAGTTTTATTTAAAAGATGCATATATTCATTTCATTGTCATTTAAAAACAGAAAATGGCAAAGTACTAAATTCAAAAGCACGCAGTTTGTTATTCACATTACACTATTAGCAAATGTATGCGTTAAACCCACGTATACCACATAGACATTGTGTCGAAATTACACCATATAAAATATAGTATATTTCCCATATAATTCTACTTTAAACACAGATTTGGTCATCGTTATCGACATAATCATTAAACAAATACCAATAATACATTGCAAGCACTTGTAAACATGGTAAACAAGATTAAACGTCATGTTCCGACACAATTAGGGTTGCAGTAGTTAGAATAAGGGCAATTATCATTCTGTGACAAGCAGGAATTCTGAAAGCGATGGAAACCCCCGAAAAAATACTGTCCCAGGGTTTCCTAATTATGACGTGGAACAGTGAAAAGAGCAATGTGACCCCCTCAAACTGGAAGGAACTCCATACACATACCTCGGTCTAAATCCTCGCCTCTTCTGTTTCCAAGTATATCGTCAATAGAGTGCTGGTTATACGTACTAGGACGTTGTACTGTGTCCACGAACCGGGTCGAGGAGGCCAAATACTCCTCAGCACTGTCGGTGCCAATAGCGCTTCCGAAAGAAGTGTAAACTTTTTCGGGTTTGATCAAGTTATGAGCGGTAGTCATTCCGTGTTTTCGTCGCAAGCAACACTAGCTAAACTTACTCCAAGTTGAGGACGTTTCTTAATAAGATAATATTCGCTGTACGGTTGAGCTCCTTCTTTAAACCTATCAGATTCCAGGCTGGCTTGAACCCTCCCCTTGCTCGCTCATTCATATTACCGCCACTTCCGGAGCCACGCCCCCTACCTCATGAATATGAATGAGGTCCCGGCAGCGGGCGGTCGTTGTGTTGTTTTGATTCGCAGCATTTCCCATCTGATTGAAGATGATTTTGGAAATTTTGGGAATCTGCGAAAGATAAAAAGATGCGATGACTTTCGGTGGTTATTCTTCCAATGTGCTATGCATATAATCTGAGATGTTTTGAAAACATGGTTTATAGTTTTGAAAACAGACACGCCTGGGACTTTTATCGTAATAGGGTCGTAATTACTTGTTTTGTCTTTGGCTAAATTGAGTTGAAGAGGCCTCCAACTTGTTGATACTCCTGAGAAAGGAACGCCTGGTTGTAAAAGTGGAAACTGTGGGATAATTTTATTTTTATTTTGCTCGCGTATGGGTCGGAGGAAAGTTTACAAACATCCCCCGGCCTACCACATACAACTTGCAAAAAATATAATTTCTGAGCGGCATTGATTTCCTTTGATGTAATGAGTTCCAGAAAATCTGTAAAACATCACTGACGTCTCCGACAAAAACGTCTCTGCCTCCAATATCAGGATAGAGTGATTTCCTCATCACAATGCTGCATATTTTGTGATACCAGAATGCTTATGAATTATCAAATTAAAACAGCTGGCCATGTAGATATGTATATGGAAATATTACTCTTATGATAATGATGATTTCTGATGTAAAATGTGCACTGAGTTCACTGAAGACTTTAAAAGCATTTCGTGGCAGCATTTTTCAAAAGAGGATTTATGCTTGGTCTTATTAAAAACCACTTGGTTAATGAACATCGTAAGTAATAAAAATAATATTTAAAATTTCTACTTTCTCACCATTTCTTCTTTTTAGAGTGTGAACGCGTGTATATAAACATTACTTGCAATCATGATAAACTGGCACAAACTTTATTCTTTCAATGCACTTTACAAGTGTTTACATTATTAGCCGTACACCTGTGAACTCTGAAATATAACATTTTAACATAACGAACCCCTACACCTTTTCTAGTATCTAAACGAACCCACAGTGCGAACTAATAAAATACAGGGTAAAAAATAACATCAACGCATTCAAAACCATGTTTTAACAGAGTTTTACAGAGACGAGAACACACTTTCAAAGAGGACGGTAGGCAGACAGCAGTTGAGGCTATGATGCATGATTTCCATTCTCATAAGTTATTCTGTGTAAACATAACGTAAAACCTGTGATATTTACATAGGCACTTCACAATATGGATCTCTCCCTCAAGAACGCAGGGGAACACGGCAGAAATGTCAGAGTCCATCAGGGGGATACGGGGGTGGGGAGAAGGAGATCCGATTCTCACCAATATTCCCAGAATATTTCCAGAATTCCTTGCTCATCTGTGAGTTTGCACAAATGAGTTGTGCGAAAACGTATTTGAACGATATGTCTTTGTTGGTTCAACTTATTAAAATTTTCATTTGTTTGAAATATATTTTAAAAGGAATCTTAAAAGCTATCCATGTGATTATGGTGATGATGATTTTATTCATAGCTCTTCACTTGCATTATGTTTTCTCATCTTGTTAACGGCGTCTACAGTTTTCTTTAGTGTTTGATGTTCTTGTCGTACGCGCCCCTATTCTCGTGCGTACTTGATTATGTAGCATTTTAGCACGGATATTACAATTACAATCCTTCAGATTATTTTACACTAGAAAACTTTCGAAGCAGTTCATATATAATTTAATTTGCATTCATCAAATCGGAATTAATAAATTCATACTGTACAGTCGCGTCGTCAAGCTTCAAAGAATATTTGACATTTTTCTCCAGCCTTGTAACATTTCGGCTTAAAACCATATATGACGTATTGAACTTATGTTTAATGCACGCTCGATTCTTACTAAAGCTAGTTATTAAAGGAAAATATGGGACAAACAAACAAAGGTCAGAGACTTAAAAGTCCATAGAAAAGCCGAGGAGGACAGTACGTGTGGTCCTTAATCTATGTGGCGCTTTCATAAAAGCCGTACTAATGGAAGTTGTATCCTGTTCTTTTGCAGGAGGAAAGTCCAAATGGCTAACTAAAATCAACAAAGAAATGGCAACAGCGGCTACAGATGGATTACTGGCAGGGTTATAACGTTATGGGAAATATATCGTATTGCTTTGTCTCTACTGTTCTTGAACATACTGACATTGCCTTTATCATTGGAATTGAAGTGCAGCTAAATGTGTTTGTGTATATGTTCTCATTGATTTTTTATGAATTATTCGATGAACAGTGATATGATTTTTCTGGATTTGAGTGGATTTTTATTATTTATCACAACGTGATACATATAAGATTGTGACTACAACTGTTATGGATATTTTTGTGAATTGGAAACATTATAAAATGGACTGTATAAGATATACTACGTATGAAATTAATTCATAATGAGATACTACGTGTGACATAAATTCATAATGAGTTGTTATCATATTATATTGTGCAAAATAATGTACTTGGTTCTAACTGGTTCTAATCGGACTTGAAAAGGAATGTCTCATTTCAAGCATCTCATAAAACTATTTGGTTTGTTTTAGTGGGATTTACGTCCATTCAGTGTTCCTGGAACTCCGTAAATATTTCTTCTTTGTACATATGTGTTTTTGCTATTCTCGGGTAGTGATACATTCATGGTCATACACATTTTTTATGTTGGTTTTCGAATTTCTTGAAGTTGTTTTGAAGAATGTGGTAGATATATTTATATTGTTTTTAAACTAATTCCAAAACTAATAATTGACATCGGTAATAAAAAAATATTTTTTTCGTCATAGAGGCAAGATATACTTGGTATTGTTTACCCCCTTGGTAATGTTCTGTGAGAAGTTTAGAACCTATTACTGTGAAGACGATTTAATCGTCACCTTCCCAAGTTCAGTTTGGTGAACATAACCATGTTTCACATTTGTATCACCGAAACGCAAATAACTATACTTAATACTGCATATGATCGCAGTTTACTTTACAATCACAAATTTATCATCTGTGTTTAATACTGAACAAACTTTATAGATAATTATTTATATTATTTCCACTGCTAGCGTATAGTAAGAAGTTGCTGTGCATAAAGTTTGTTCAATTTTATTCTTCCCAACTTCTAAAATGACACTGAAAGAAGTTCATCTGTGTTTGTTTCGCAAACAGTTATTTTCATTTTCTTGTTCATATTTGCATCTTCTATCTCGTGACTTGTATTTATATGTAACCATCACTGCATCAAAGGTTCAATACATACAAATAGGCAAGCACAACTATATAACCCCGAACGCCTGTACTGGGTGTCTACAATTTGATATTGATGTAAGGGACGGTGACGGACTTGTATTTATATGTAACCATCAC
>VKKT01002105.1:95163-107126 GCA_008038995.1 Haliotis laevigata | reverse complement strand
TTCCGCACACATGCAAACAGCAAACTACAATGGTTTCAACACAACATCATTTACAGAATACTACCCACAAACGATCTCCCATATAAAATGAAATATACAAATAATAACAAATGTGACTTATGAAAAACTGACATTGAATCAATAACACACCTCTTTCACAAATGTACAAAAGTTAGCCATATCTGGAGAGAACTAGAAGATTGGATCTGGGAGAAAACAGGAATAAAACTAGATTTTACCAAACAACATATCCTGTTGTGTGCTATTATAAAAAGCGAAATGATGTTGTAAATCTGATCATAAATACAACTAWATTCAACATTTATAAAAGCAAATTTTCTAAACGACCACCACATTTCCAATATATCAAAAGAGATATAACCAATGCAAATCATATAGACAGATATACCTCATCCTTTACTTGTGATCACACCAAATTCACGAAGTACTGGTCAATATGTCATTGCCTATTTACCTGAACAAACCATAACCGTCAGCTACTGAATTGTCATACCCATTTTGATAAGATACTATGTGTATTGAACTATGAACTATCCATTTGCTGTAAAACATGTGTTCCGGTGAAAAGAAATAAATTTTTAAAAAACAAACAAACCTGCAGCCTGATTTTTAAACTGGAGTTTGTAACATGCAGCAATCAAATGACCTGGCTTCTTACAATATGCACAAACAGGATCAGAACCACTGGAAGCCTTAGGCTTAGACTGAAAAGAATGTGACTGCTTGTCAGAGGAATGTCTAACACCATTGTAACCTGCATGTCCTGAAGTCGTACCCTTTTGGAGACCTAAAAAACCCAATGTCAGTCAAACAATAAACATCTGCCAACATCGCTGCCTCATGTAATTTATCAACCTTATGTTCATCCAAATAAGTCTTGAGATCAGAATGAACACTCTGCTTGAAATCCTCCATCAAAGCTAACCGTCTCAAATCATCAAAATCTGTGACTTCAATTGAGTCACAAATTTAAAATATTGGGGCACAAATATTAGATATTAACCAGACCAGAGTCTTGACATATACAGTGAGAGCAGATATACTGATTGGATGTGGTTTACAATGACATATGTAGAATATAGACGAGCACGGTCTGTCTTGAAATGTAGGTCAACTTGACGAAGGCAGACAGGTGTGTATAACTCCAGTGATATGGAAAGTCCGATGTGATTCCGCACAACTCAACAACCAGTCTTTATATAGCTCTTACAGTTTTTTTAGCATTCTAGCAAAGCTAGGCTGTATCATTATCCACTCAGAACTTTATAGAAATTTGTCGAACATGCGACATGACAAAACAAAATAAACAAGCCAAGGGAGGCAACTCTGGAGCGCTATCAAAGAGGCGTGCCGCTAAAAATACCATTGCCATTAAACACACATGATGCGAGATGCGAGCCAAAACCCACACTCAAAACTTTAAACACCGTGATCCATAACAACTATCACTCAATCAATGTGATATTACAAATCACAAACACACACTCTCATAACACCAAAAGAGCCGAGTAACGGGATTGCTGACTTGGTTGGCACAAGCCATCATATCCCAGTTGCGAAAATCGATTAAAGATCTGTTAAAGGCAGGATCCATTATAGGCTTTCGACAACAGGTTGTGATGAGAATAGGTTGAAATACGCCCTCCAGATATCAAGCCATCATTCTAACTATAGATTTTGACATATTAAACAGAGATGCGTTATGATTCACACCTGAAATTATGCTAATCCTGAAATGCCAGATTGATATACATAGTGGGATTTGGTTAAATACATATGGTATCACTACTGTCTGTAAAGATATGCTAATGATATGGTCGGAATCGTACAACAGACAGATTTCTGATAGATTTGGAAAGGTTTTTGAGGCTTGAATTTGGATGTATTAAGTTACACTTGCCTGAGCTTCTTGCATGGATCCACCTCTGTTCCATTTAACACTTTCAGGTTCCCACAATGAGGAATAATGTGTCAATGTTAAAGTATAGTCGATGTTCAAAAAGACTGAATTACACGCAACCTTGAAAATATATCGGCAGTGTCATGTTTAATGTGACCTGAATGATGAGTCGGTTTCTGGTAACTAACAAATGTTGAAATGAATTCCTATATTCTAAAGAAAATGACACTAACAAACTAATGTGCAATGGGACTACAATATTGTTCTCCGAAACGGCATGCTATTTGCTTTAATGACTGCTTAAAGAACCCTGAAGAGACATATAATGGACATTGTTCTAGCAGGCACATTCATATTTCAGAGTTATGGCTAGTTTCATGCGACATATATTGCTGATCATTAAATATTATTACAATGAGCCAAAACTAACCTATTTAGAATGGCATTAAACTGTAATTGGTTGGATAGTGGGCACAGTATGTAAAATCTTATTAAAAAAGTTAAGCTGTCACCTTGATCAAGTCACATTTGTGCAAGAGTCACATAATGCTTTTTTAAATATTCGTACAAAGAACATGATGATACACAACGGAATCTTAAAAAACTGTGAATTCATCCGTCGTATCATACACTCTTGTCAGGAAGAGACATGCTGATCATTGTTTGTGAATATGTTCTTGAAGGTATCGATCAACTTTGTTGTATGATCCAAACATATTTACACACCCAAGACTGAATTGAATACTGTGTATGTGGATTTAGGCAACATGTTGTTAAATCTTCTATATGTCATTCACATTCGTTCTCAGTAAACCGGGACCACTGGGGTACACAACTGTGAAAAAGTAAAGTAAATGAAGTCCGCTACGCGGTCATTTTGTCAGTTAGTACCATATCTAAACTAAGTTTCTGCTAAATATTCACACTCAGGAACAACCAGATTTCTCAATGTGTGTCGACAAATGTATGACCACCAATTCCATGTTGTAGTTTACGTTACTGTATCCCTATCTTTTTATTCCAATTGAAGTGCGTGATACGCTCAGTTCGTAGATCAAAATTGTACACAGGTCCACCGAACTATGGAAGCGAATTAATTTGCTTTAAATCTAATATATAAATAAATAGAGTAATTAACGGTGTGAACTCCTTATTTTGCTGTGTAATGACATCACTAAAAGATTTAACCAACAACACTAATCAAAAATGGAAATATCAGTCGACAGTTTTCTGCTCGAGTGCAAAACTGCAAAGCTGGTCGATGAAAAACAATCAACAATAGCAAAAATATGTCTGTTGGTTGTTCAGGTAAATGATAGTATTCGTCTGTAGCGTAAATTACTACTGTTAATAGAAGTCAATAATGACACCCACTTTTGATTTAAACTTTATTTCAGCGAGAAAACTTATAATCAGTTTGTAACAATTATCTTTAAATGAAAACGACACAAAATTGTCAACCATCACAAGTACAGTATATCTCCATTTTGAGAAATGCTGCTCCAAGTTTTGCTTTCTTTTTCTCTTTATAATCATGTTACTTTTGGGCAGCAGTTTTAGCCATTGCATCTGACAAGAAATCCTCTTGCCATTGTTATTTACCTTTCATCAATGGTATGACAACTTTTTTATCATATTAATTCAACAATTCTGCAAACACCTGTCTATCTCGGGGGTAATGAAGTAATTTATGCTACGATAATGATGTGCGTACCAACACTCGTGAATGCACACAATTTCATTTAACAATATTGTCGATGGATTGTTTCAGCCATTACCCCCTTCACACAAGAATTTCAAATAAAACTCAAACATATTGATACCATCTGAAACTCAATACTTTTGTTAATTTATATCTCATCAATTAGAAGTTTGTTTCAACATTGAATAACATAACCCTATCCAAATCTATTCAACAAATGGAATATTCAGATGCCTAATTACTTTTTCTAACACTAAAAGAATTGAACATATCGTACATAGAAAACTACCATCGTGAAGCATTCATCGACGTAATTTACGTTAAGGCAATGTAATTTACGTTACTTATCTATAAAGGGCGATGACCACCTAAAACTACTTTCACTTGTCAAAGTTTGATTCACATTTGATATTTCGGCAATACCAGACAACAAAACACAACAGTTTCGCGAAACTTTCCTAATTTCGAAATATGTCGAAAGCGTAAATTATAGTAACGTAAATTAGTTCTGGTAATCGATAGTGTTATGACAAGATGAATAGATACAGAATGCTTAGTTGGGGCACATGTATAGCAACAGACCGCCGGGCCCCAAATGTGCAGTGATGAATACTATTACTGGGATGCTAGATTTTGAGTTATAACGGTAACGTATAATTACTTGCTTACAAAATCTCTACTGATGTCGAGCACATTTTTCCATATTGTAAGAAACATCAATGCTAACGAAACTATATATTTGTACATATCGAGAATAGGTGAACAGGCCAATCAAGAAAGGTTATCTTGTGGGTTTGTGCGATGATTTACCACAAGAAAAGCTGTAAACAAACACAAATGAGGTTAATTACTCTGTCTCTACAGAAATAATCTATGTAGACATAATCTAAACGTGAGTTTTGAATTTGGGGTGGTGAACCATGCTGACATGAACGAATTAACCCGTATGTAATTTGGTTCTTTCATGACACTAAATATAACAAAACTACCGTTGGACAAAATATTGCAGCAAGCTTAAAAGAAAAGAATACGCACTACCGACACAGCAAAAATACGGCCATAGAACCAAATGTTTGCTTCTGACGCTGCAATATGACTTACTGCAATCTTTTTGAAGGTTGATACTGATTGTAAACAGTTTTATTTAGAATATTTGCACATATACACCTCGATTTAATATCAAATTTGAAAGCACCGACAAACAAAATGTCGGAGACAGCAATTGTCCCAGTTAACTGAGAATGAAAGCCAACATTCATAATATCGACCACAAGGTAGTCTGGTACAAACACACTGAGATGCATTTTAAACTTACCAGTGAGACAATTCAGAACCAGGTCAGTACTTGGTGAATACTGTAAGGGTAAATTCTGATCGTGTTACACCTCACTCACTTAGTATCCATTTTGGTCCAAAATTTATGTCATAAGATGTACTTATTATCAAAATAACTTCCATAATACTTCTTGAAATTTTCTGCATGATTTGTACGTCAGACAAAATATATGGATCTCTATCTTTTTTGGCTGAAGAGTTCAGTACAAACCTTAAATATATACGTGCCTCCGCCCACATTCGCTAAAATAGTTCCATCGCTTTTTGGACTCTTCCTGAGAATTTAAACTACATATAAATTGATGTCAGTGGATACAAGCAAGGTTGTTTTCGCAGTTAACCAAACTGGAAAGGTTAAAAGGCTATATGTACACTTATGGACAAGTTGTCTTGGTGTTCGAACTTAGGTAAATTAAGACATATCACTGCAGGGATTCAACTTTCGATCACATGCAACATTTAATTAACACAGCATGGGATCCAATTTCTTTGGTATGTTCTATAAAGGGGCCAATCGAGCGGACAAGGAGGATTACAGTCAAGGATATTGGATCCTGCATTTCGTAATTGCAGACACTTCAAGACCGACCCACTCACTTCCAGAAGCATGACGAGAATTGATGATGGTCTGGGTTTTGCGTTAGAGGGGTCGAGTATCAGAACAAGTGTTGGCGCTGCAACCGACAACTGTGTATTTGATTACTTTTACTGAGCAGTTTAACTTGCTATTCACACAAACGACGTTCTTAAGGGTAACACTTACCATCACGTGTGATGTAGCACTAGACATTGATGTCATATGTGGAAATATTCCCAGAACATACAAATGATGGAACGGTGATCTAGTTTTATGCTTCGGGTTTCTCTATTCACGCCGTAGACCAGGGTTGAGTGCCTATGTGATGTAACCCCAGGTATACCTGTACTGACTTTTCAGAATGTTTTCACTGCATTTAAAAAGGCCATTAGGGGATCATTAGAATATGTCATGCGTGAAGGGAAGACAGCGTCTTAAAAATGAAAAAAAGGGTAAAACAGATGTATTGTTACAAATAACTACAGTGTGAATTAGTGTCATGTAGTGATGACACAAGATGATTTTCAAACGATTTCCGTACCCCGGACCCCCGTTGGAAACCGTCACAAACACGTGCACAAGAACATCACTTCCTTACCAGAATATCACGGCGAAATTTGCTCAAAAAGATAAAGTCAGAGCTGCATCAGAGATCACTTTGTTACATTTTCTAATGACCTCTGAAGTAAATTGTGTCATGATGCCATTAATTATCAGAGTTTTCGGTTGGCATTTCAAGGTACTACTTGTAGATTTATATGCATGCAGACGCATGATTAATGCTTTTATAGCATATAATTTCAATTGCTTTGCCGAGAAAACAGGACAAAACCTTTCAATCCAAGTTGATAGAAACCTTTCAACAGTCAATATATCTCTCTGCAATGCAGGCTGGCATCGATGTTTTCTCAATACGCGAAGTTCAATGTTTTTTAACAGCTTCACGACAGTTGTCATTGCTGGTTAGTCAAATAAATCGATCCAGCATAAAATCAGTCGCGTCTGACAAGATAACACTGGTGGTTTATTGGGTTGTTTGTTTGTAGTTTAACGTCGGACTCAGCGATGTTCCCGCTATAGGGCGGCGGTTTGTAATTAAGCAAGTCCGGACCAGACAATACAGTGATCAACAAGGTGAGCATTGATCTACGCAATTTGGATACGACGATATGTGTCAACCAAGTGAAACAGCCTGATTCCGTTAGTCACCTCGGACGACATACATGGGTTACTGAAGACCATTCCTAACCCGCATCTTCACGGGTATACACACAGATAGGTAGTCGGCAACTTAGAGACATCTAAATGAGCGTGTTTGGAACAAGTGTGCAGAAAACTGTTTAAAACAAGTAATAGAACGATACAGAAAGTCTACATTGCAATAATACAGTCATACATACAATGTGAAAACCATCTTTATCCAACTATATATTGATATGATATAGAACAACAAGTCTTGTAATACAGTACAACGAAATCATAATATTAATACAACAAAAATGTTGAGAAATTCAGAGCTGTGAGGTGAAAAATCCAGAATCACAACAGTACAAGTACAACGTCAGCAACGCATCGCTATGCGTGCATATCAAGTAACATAGCATAGGAAGGTGGATGGGGACACCAATCCAAGAATAATAAAATATAATTGATAGACTTCTTAAATAGTTGTAAACGCCTTCCTGGACTATGACCAAAGCTAGAAGCCGCTGGTGCCCTGGAAACTTCGACGTTCATATCTCCCTGGTGAATAGCTGATGTTGATTGTTTAGATCGATGCTCATGTTGTCATCCACTCGATGTCTGGTCCAGACTTGATCGTCTACAGTCCTCCGTGATATAGATGGAATATTGCTTTGTACAACGATAAACAACTAGGAGAAGACCAAACTAGAAGCTGGCCACATTATGACAAAAACTAGAACATAACCACAAAAGACGATGTCACATTGGGCAGTGGAAAGATTGTTAAGTTATAGATAGTTTCATTGTTAAGTTCCACAGTGTCGAGAATGAGAGGATGGCTCGAAGTGACACTTTGAAGTGCCTCTGAAATGAAGATAATGAATCTTAATAGACGAGGGTTTAAGAAATGGTGTACGATTTCGATAGTAACGACTGTCTGACTGTCATAAATCTCATTCCAAAGCATAGAATTAGAGCTGGAAATACAACTATGCGTTGTGTCCTTTGAAACCAAATGCCTGCGTGTTGATATCGAATTCAGGATTGAAAGATTATATGCAGTGTCAGTCTTGACATTGAAATCATAGTCACGTATGACGTTAAGATATTTTCTATTTGTGTTGTTAGCTATTTGTCTTTGAAAGGAGAACATGATCCTACAAGGATGGTGTTGTATTAACGATATCATTAACTTACACACCACCGGTAATGCTACTCGGAAATAAATCCATTTATACGAGGTACAAAAGGTGGGAACAATCAGCAAGACCGATTGGTTTGGGGATATTATTATAGAAAATTATCAATAATTTCTCTTTGAATGATATTTTTTAAGGATAATGAAATGACAGTTTATTAAGAATGCATCACAATAAATGGAATTAAAAAGTTGATGGAACTTCTCTCTCGAGGGCAAAAGCCGCTAATCCTCTTTTTATGTACAAGAAAGAGGAATGGACTCCGACGGGATTTGTTGTCGCCTTTTAGTTCCTTTGTGTAGTTCCTCTATAGTTGATGGTAAATCAGAGTGGATTGCATGCGTCTAGTTTGTTGAAGCCAAAGGCAGCACAATGGCTAAAACCCTATATTGACGAAGTGGTGTCATGGGAAATGTAGTTCCATGAGAATTTATGATACATTGTCTTTACCACCATGTGTACACGTGTTTCATGCTCGCAATTGTTCAACTACACTTTATAAAGATTCCAGAACAAAACGATATCCTGTTCACAAATTGTTCTTCTAGACATATTGCTCTAAGTCTATGTGTAAATGGCTTCGTGCATATATGCTGTTTAGCAAGTAGCGTAAGTAATTGAAGGAACATGTATTCCGACATGTATGGTAATTGGGTTACAGCCTGGAGACATTCACCTCGCCTCGACAAATTCAGCTTTTGCAAGCTGACGGAACAATTATTTGGATGTTATTGGGATAACGGTATATCTTTAACCCAAATAGAATAAAGCCTGTTATCGTTGACTGACTGAACTGAACTTTATTTCAACTATTGACTGAACAAAAGAACGAGATTCTTAAAGTGCATAAAATCGACCAAAACATATCAAGAAGCTAAGTTAATTGCTAGGAAGACGCTAATAAAGGGGTAATGGGAGCGAACATAAGGTGAGATTAGACACACAATGCTGTTCACGCCATCTGTGGCATGAGATGAAGTAAAAATCCACCAGTCGGCTAAGTAATTTCCCTTTTTGTGAGATGGAGTCCGGATCTCAACAGGCAAGAACAGTAAAATCATTAAGATCTCATAGAATAGCCAGACTAAAATAATCGGGCACATCGGCTGAATAAATTACAGTACACTGACTAGTTATTGTTGGATTTCTCAGTTGCGTTTATATTAAGGAGACCCAATACAATGAAGCAGCCAGCTATATTGTCACTGAATTCAGGTTAATCCTGTGATGTTTGCTCGCCTTTCATATGTTTCAATTTGCAGTGAATCTTTCGTGAATGATATCATTAACCAATTCTCGTTGGCTCACGATACGAACGTGTTTTACCGTTAAATAAATAAAAAGGCCATGTGTCGTATTTCGAAGGTGATATCGTTCGATGTATTTGTTGTGTTTCGAAAGAAAAATGTATTGGTCAAAATTAAGACATAAATTATAATACTGTAATGATTTGCATTATTTGATAAATACTAAACAACATCGATGAGAAGATGCCCTGGTTTACAACGAGAATGGTATGATGCTGGTAGAATTCATATGCGGAGTGTATTATTTGTAATTATATAATTATGGATTAAAATATCAACCCCTGAGAAAAATATTGATGTACATTATTTTCCAGAGATTCCACTGGTCTTAAGAACAAACTATGTTTTGCTGGAATTATATGAATGGGCCACAGAAAATCGGCCCGTGGAGATCCGGGTTAGAATTCATCTTCAGCAAGCTATTCTTGTTGTAAGAGCCGACTAAAGGGGATCATTGACTTGGTTGACACATGCCCTCGCATACCACTTGCTCATTTATGCTCGTGATGTTGATCCCTGGATTGTCTGGTCGAGATTCGATTATTTATGGACTGTTTTCATTTAGATGAAATATTGTTGAGTTCGGCATTAAAAATCAAAGGTAACACTGAAAGTCAACGAAAACCAACCATGTGGTTCTAGCCAACTGTTTGCTGGCCCGGATGTCTTTAAGATAAGGGTTCCATTGGCTATAGCATGAAGTTAGTCTTGCTGTAGTCACAAGAAATGGTTGTTAAAGGCAGGGTCAATTATAGGATATCGACAGCATATGTTCTCGGTCAACCGTCAAGTTGTGATAAGACCAGGTGAGTATTGGCTATAGAATGCAGTTAGTCTTGCTGTAGTCACAAGAAATGGTTGTTAAAGGCAGGGTCCATTATAGGATATCGACAGCATATGTTCTCGGTCAACCGTCAAGTTGTGATAAGACCAGGTGAAAATAACCATCATCCTAACTATAGATTTTTCTCATATTGAACAGAAATGTGTTATGATGAATTTGCGTATGAGTATTGCAAGGGTGTCGTAAATTCGTTTTTAGGAGGGACCATGTGTCTCAATTATAATACAAAAAGTGCACCTATGAAATTATGCTAAACATAGTAAGATTTGGTTTAATACTTTTAAAAGGGTCCCTTATCATATTGTATCACTACTGTTCGTAAAGAGTTGCTCATGATGTAGCTGTCCTAAGAAAATTCTGATGGATTTGGAAAGGGTTTTGTTGCTTGAATTTGTAGGTAATAAGTTACACTGAGCTTCGCAAGGCTTCATTAGCATGGACCCGCCTCTTTTCCTTTGAACACTTTCATGTGTCTATGTTGAGGAATGATGCGTCAATATTAAATTACAGTCGATGTTTAGAAAGACTGAATCCCACGCAACTTTGAAAATCATATCGGCAGTGTCATGTTTAATGTCACCTGAATGATGAGTCATGAGGTCCGACGCGGCTGTTGGTGGTAGATAAACAAATACTTCAATAAAACTGATGCCTATATTCTAAACGAAATGAGACCCACAAACTAATGTGCAATAGGACTACAATATTGTTCTCCGAAAGGGTATGCTATGTGCCATAATGACTGCTTAAAGGACCCTGAAGAGACATAGAATGGTCATTGTTCTAGAAACCATGCAGCTATGAAACAATATCGGCAATGTCATGTTTCATGTGACCCAATGTTTCTGGTGGTAGAAAAACAAATGTTTCGATAAAACCGAAGCCTACATTCTAAAGGAAATACCACCAAAAAAATAATGTACAATTGGACTTTTATAGCGTTTTCCGAAAGGTCATTGTTCTAGAAGGTATATATTTATTTCCGATAAATTGCTAGTTTCATTTGACATGTATTGCTGATCATTAAATACTATTACAATGAACCAAAACTAACCTATTTGATATCGTTTTAAACTGTAATTGGTTGGGTTATGAGTCAAGTATATAAAATTTTATTCAAACCTTTAAGGCTGTAACCTTCAGCAAAACACATTTGTGCAAGTCACATAACGCTTTTTGAAATATTCGTAGAAAGAATATGATACACGACTGTTCCTTAAAAATTGTTAAATGTAATCAGTTCAGAGCCAGTTCAGTAATTGGTAAATATAAATAAGGTCATCTGAGCGTGATACACCATGCTTATAAGGCTTGACGTAAAGTCTAGTTTTTAATTGGACTAAATGCATTCCAATAACTCATCCAAACAGATAAATTGGAGATTCAAATTTATCAACTGAGAAATATTTTTATGTCACAAGATGTACTTGTTATCATATAGCATGGCACTTCTTGAAGTTATCTGCATCATTTGTACGTCAATTAAAATAAATCAATCTCTATCTATTTCGACGAAGGCGTTCAGTGCAAACCTTAAATATATACGTGCCTCTGCCCACATTCCTTAAAATTAGTTTCATAGCTTTTTGGCCTCTTCCTGAAAATTAAAATAAATATAGACTGATGTCAAGGGATACAAGCAGTGTCCCTTTTTGCAGTTAACCAAATGCTAAGGGAAATTGGAAAGGTTAAAAGGCTATAAGTACTATACACTTATGGACAAGTTGTCTTGGTGTTCAAAGTCAGGTAAATTAAGACATATCACTGCAGGGATTCAACTTTCGATCACATGCAACATTTAATTAACACAGCATGGGATCCAATTCCTTTGGTATGTTCTATAAAAGGGGCCAATCGAGCGGACAAGGAGGATTACAGTCAAGGATATTGGAT
>VKKT01002105.1:82803-95113 GCA_008038995.1 Haliotis laevigata | reverse complement strand
GCAGACACTTCAAGACCGACCCACTCACTTCCAGAAGCATGACGAGAATTGATGATGGTCTGTGTTTTGCGTTAGATGGGTCAAGTATCAGAACAAGTGTTGGCGCTGCAACCGCCAACTGTGTATTTGATTACTTTTACTGAGCAGTTTAACTTGCTTTTCACACAAACGACGTTCTAAAGGGTACCACTTATCGTCACGTGTGATGTAGCATTTGAAGTTGATTTCATATGTAGGTTTCATTTGTGGAAATATCTACTTCCGTAATTCATTACGATTTATTCCCAGAACATACAAATGATTGAAAGGTGATCTAGTGTTATGCTTCTGTTTTCTCTATTCAAGCCGTAGACCAGGGTTGAGTGCCTATGTGACGCAACCCAAGGTATACCTGATCTTGCTGTTTCTGAAAAGTAATGACTTAAGTATTTTTCGATGTATTTGAAAAAACAAGTCCATTAGGGGAAAACATAGAATATTTAATGGGGGAAGGGAAGGTAGTGTCTCCCCAGTTGACAAATAAAATTTCACCAACAGAGAATATCCCCTTAACAAAGAAAAAGGGTAGAACAGATGTGTCGTCACAAATAACTACAGTGTGAATTAGTGACATATACTGATGACATAGGGTGATGTCCAAACCGCATCCCCGTTGGAAACCGTCACAAAAACGTGCACAAGAACATCACTTCCTTACCAGAATATCAAGGGGCCATTTGCTAAAAGGGATAGAATCGGAGATGCATCACACTTCACTTTGTTACATTTTCTAATGACCTCAGAGGTTAATTGTGTCATGATGCCATTAGTTATCAGAGTTTTCGGTTGACATTTCAAGGTCATACTATTAGGTTTATATGAATGCAGACGCATGATTAATGCTTTTAAAGCATATGATTTAAATTGCATTGCTGAGAAAAACAAGACAAAACCTTTCAATCTAAGTTGATAGAAATCTTTCAACAGTCAATAGATCTCTTTGCAATGCAGGCTGGCATCAAACCTGAGTTTTCTCAATACGCGAAGTTCAATGTTTTTTAACAGCTCCACTACGGTTTTCATTGCTGCTTGGCGAAATAAATCGACCAGCACAATATCAGCCGCGTCTGACAAGATCACACGGATGTTTTGGGTTTTTTTAGTTGCTGTTCCGTTTGTTTGTTTGTAGTTTAACAATACTGCCGCTATATGGTGGCGGTGTGTAAATAAGCGAGGCCTGGCCAGACAATAGAGTGATTACCGCCATGAGCATCGATCTACTCAATTGGGATACAATGATATGTGTCAACCAAATGAGCGTTTGTCGCCTCGTACGACTTGCATGGGTTGCTGAAGACCAAGTCTAACCCGGATCTTCACGGGTACACACACAGATAGCAAGTCGACAGCCTAAACAAATAATCTACGCAGTTGAAACACGGTGACGCGTGTCAACCAAGTCACAGAGTCTGACCACCCGATCCCGTTAGTTGCCTGGTTGACTTGCTGAAGACCAATTCTAACCCGGATCTTCACGGGTATACATTCAGATGCCAAGTCGAAAATAATTTTACACCAGTAATGGAAAGCTACAGTAATACGGCGTCACCAATTGTGTTGAATGGTAGATTATCCACCACGGGTAGAGTAATACTTCACTACAAATGCAGTAATCACGAAAGTTAATGACGATTCCCGGAAAACAATATAACTAATGCAGTAATGCATTGCGCAATATCCGGAAAACCATAATTTCTCTTTCAGTGGAACAACATTACGAGTTGCAATAATACAGTCATGCAAAATGTAAACTGGGAAAACTATCTTGATCCAGTTATATATTATGATAATATAGAACAACAAGTCTTGTAATACAGTACAACTCGCCAATAATTCAACAAAACTATCGAGTAATGCAGAGCTATGAGTTAAACAAATCCAGAATAATGAATGTAATTGATAGACTTCTTAAATAGAGTAATTCTGAGCTATGAGTTAAACAAATCCAGAATAATGAATGTAATTGATAGACTATTTAAATAGTGTTAAACGCCTTCCTACTGTATGATCAAAGCGAGAAGTGCCACGGAAAATTCGACTTTCATATCTCCCTGGTGGGTAAACGATCCAAGCTGATGTTGACTGCATAGATCAACGCTCATGACGTCAACCTCTCGGTTGTCTGGTGTAGACTTGATCATCTACAGACCTCTGTGATATAGACGAAATATTGCTTTGTGCGACGATACACAAGAAGAAGAAGAAGAAGAAACGTATTAGAGTTGCCCAATGTAACTTACTTCTCACACACTGACATCTTTGTTAATATCAGTTTGTAAGAAACTATGATAGAAATGTGAACACTATTTTGTGTATATACGTGGAGGTATAATTGATAGCTGATATGAGGTTACCTAATAAGAACAGACACTACCGTTATTACACTGAATATGTTACACTGAATACATATCTGGTTTGAAATGCCAGAACTCATAAATGTAATTCAGTCATCCTTCTGAGAAGCCTGTGTGGTATATTAACCTTTAATATGGTATAAACTTTCGTCTGGTAGTCTTGTCGAAATGAATATACGGTTTCAAATGTAGCAAGACTGCTGCGCGTTTCTAGTTTAGTCATTTTGGGGCCAGCGTCTAGTTTGATCAACAAAATGTGTTTGAAGTTTCGAATGTTGCAACTGATGTTTTATTACCTGATGCACAACACTGACTTCACAGTTAATAGCGTAAATCCAACTAAATGTGGTTGCCTATGATGCCACGGCACAATTGTTGATTACATAATCACAAATGGCTTCTATGTTGATTATAGAAACAATCCTTGTCACATTTTGAAAAACAAACCTTAAAGCCATTATATCTCATACTGATTACACATGTATATAACTTCATTATTTATCTGAAACTCTTGCTGTCCTTTATATACCAACAAGGATATAAATAGTTCTATAGTTCAGTTATGGTATATCAGTGGTGGTGCGTGGTCTTGTGCACAGAGTGCAGGCCACAAATCAGGTGAAGTTAAGCTAAGTTGGTCAGGGAGAGTCCTTGGATGGCGACCGTATTTGACAGGTACCATCAAAATTGTATCCAGAAAACTGTGTGGAATGCTGGACTTCCCAATATATTCATTTTCACTGAACGAGAAAAACAAAAAGAGACAAGAGACATATCCCCAACGTTTTCACATTTGACGCTCCACAAAAAGCATGACATGACTTTCTAGTGATTTTCCTTAATGTTAACCAATATTTTAACATCTTAGTTTTTTGCGAAATTCTGGTATTTTCACTATTTCATGGTGATATATAAGCACATGCTCGAAATCCTAAAATTGACTGCGTAAACAAGATATTTCTTATGATTAAGGAAAGGATCTGTCAATTTATTCAGCTAGTATCGGTTACGTCGATGCCGCAGTTCATAGTATTAGGCGTTCGTAGTTTGTTTCTTGGGATTAGCTGTCGGTGACTGTAATAGCTTGGCATTGGTTACATGATATTAGCACTGGTTTTAGAGGTCACGATGCCAGCCATATTGTCCTATTCGCTATGTGCAGCGACGTTTGAGATAGCACTGTTATAGCCAGGAACCCTGACTCCTATCAATACAGAGTTATTTAGGTTGTGGGTGATCAACTTGGATCTAGAGAGGATACTAAACGACCTTCCGTGTAATACCATTCTTATTGAACAAGCTAATGGTTTGGTATCAAACGTGCGAAAGCTCTAGGTTTCTTTTATTGACAACTTTAAAACTGAATACTAAACTCGCTTCCACTTTTCGCTCGTTTGATACTAAATCATTCACGAGTTTTATAAAAATGGTATTTCACTGAAGGTTGAAAATGTGTTCACGCATCCTGTTTCTAGTACTAGTGTTCTAGTGTTAAATGCGGTTAATGACCACCGCCATTGTTTCCGGCGTCTAGTGTGACCAGCGTCAGTGTCTACTGGATCTAGTGTGACCAACGCCATTGTTTCTGGGTCTAGTGTGACCAGCGCCAGTGTTTCTGGCGTCTAGTGTGACCAGCGTCAGTATTTATTGAATCTTGTGTGACCAGCACCATTGTTTCCGGCGTCTAGTATAATTGGCGCCGTTGATTCTGGCGTCTAGTGATACCAGCGTATGGTTTAACTAGCGCCAGTGTTCCTGGCATTTAGTGTGACCGGTGCCATTGTGTCTGGCGTCTATTGTGATCAGCGCCATTGGTTTTGGCGTCTACTTTAAACAGCGCCAGCGTTTTCTGGATCTAGTGTGATCAGCGCCATTGTTTCCACCGTCTAGTGTGACCAGCGCCATTGTTTCCGGCGTCTAGTACAATCAGCGCCATTGTTTCTGGCGTCTAGTGATACCAGCGCCATTGTTCCTGGCGGCTAGTGTGACCGGTGCCATTATTTCTGGCGTCAAATGAAACCAGCGCCATTCTTTCAGGTGTCTAGTATGACCAGCGCCATTGTTTTTGTCGTCTAGTGTAATAAAACGCCATTGTTTCAGGCGTCTAATGTGACCAGCGCCATTGTTTCTGGCGCCAGTACTTCCGGCATCTTACGTAAATGAGACTTGTCTTCAGAGCTAACAGTGTCCAACACCTGTCATCAGTCTCCAGAGTGATCCCAGTACAAGCGAGGATACCGCTTGACTTCACTTATTCTAGGCTGCTTGTGTTGGTAGCTTTAACTAATAATATCACTTGTGTAATGTCTCGGATGGTTTCTCAAGAGATTTGTGTTGCACATTACGCCAAGAACGTTTGAAATATTGAAAAATAGTCAGAGATTCATTGCCCTCAGCTTGTGCACTTTGAAGACCATTTCAGTTGGAACATAAAATCTACTTAACTCTTCAGAAGTAATGCTCTTTAGAGAACCAAATTATTGATACGTGGACAGATTTGTCGGTTGACAGAGAAATTGACAAGTCAGTTTCATAACTGGCAAAGACGTTTTCCCTGAAGGAAGATAGAAATGAAAGCGGCAGTCTTGTCAATTGCGGACAACTGAAAGAATTGATTGACCTCATCGGGCGAAGTCTGATGTTTTATTCGCTCACTGATGTAACTAACAAGCCACAATTCAATCCAGTATGTTGGACTGGTTTATCATGTGGAAATTCAATGTCTAAACTCAACAGCACGCAGTAATCAGATTTACAAGTATGAACTTACATACGATGGTAAACTTACGGTTACAAAAGATCACCTAGAATACCATGGTCGATCAGCAAAATTAAAACATTTCTTTCGTGTAGCGTTTATGTTTACTTATTGACTTCCCCTGAGATAAGTTTATCAACTAAATTTTTTTTTTAAAAGTATGGAATAAATTCTTCATTTTGCGTGAAAGAATATATGTTTATGCTTGGATCTGGAATAAATGAATTTCAAGAATTATTGCGAGAAAACCCACTATATATTCATAGGAAACAGTTATGATACTACATGTAGGTGATCGCGAAGTGGTGAACGTAGCCTGTCCCATCCGTTGCACCCGCGACAAATGCATCCAAACATCAAGACTATTTCGTGCCACAACGAATGGTTAATCCTCCCAACCCCGTAGCTCGTCTTGTCCAGTGCGTGAAGTACATGGAGCTGTACATGAAGTTAACATGAGTTTGATGTAAAAATACTGAAAAAATTACGAATCAGAAATTTGTTTAGCATAAAGTCGAAAAACATGTTTTACAACATAGCCAAAGCTGTTTGATAACTTGTAGGCAAACAATCATCATTACATGTATATAGACTTACAGCTTTCGGGACTTGTGTTGTTGTAATGAAGAACAACTATTTAGAAATAATGAAGACATGTTTTGTAAACCAAACCAAAACCTTCGTGAAGTCTATTTCCGTCAGCATCAGCTCATAATGTTAAAAGGGCCGGTGCGATTGCCTATAGTCCGTTTGGCTCAAAAGCGGACGGATGAATTGCAATCTAACTCCAAAACTAAGAAACATAACATACTCAATGAAACACTGATCCACATAATCAAAACAGAACAGCCAGGTGTTCGAGAAGCACATTTACTGACAAAGTTATTTATTCGTTAACCTGTGCTGTGCCGTCTCCATCCGATCTCGAACACCTGACTGTCCCTTTCTCTGCACTCCTCCCTCGTAACAAACAGTGAACTGTGTCAATATTTTAATGATAGTTTGTTAAACAACTTTTTTATTTTTAGGACAAAAATTCTTCAAAAAATCTCAGAGTGGGTATGATGTTTTGCTTATGATCAGCGTTTCATTGAGTATTTTATGTTTATTAGTTTTCGAGTTCGATTGCAATTCATCGGTCCGCTTTTGAGCCAAACGGACTATAGTGGTTAAGGCGTTTGCTCGTCACGCGGAAGACACGTGTTCGATTCTCCGGGTTCGATTCCCCACGTGGGTACACTGTGCGAAAACCCATTTCCAGTGCCCTCGCAGTGATATTGCTGGAATATTGCTAAAAGCGGAGTAAAACCAAACTCACTTACTCATAATGTTAAATTCTTAAAAGTGATCCAAAGTAGTTTAAAGTAATCAATAAAAGAAATAAGCATGATTTATACTCTCGTCCTTCATAACGAGAGGTAGTTTAAACAGAATTTCATATTCACTGATTCTAATCAAACTAAAAACGATTTATTTTGATGTCAGCCTGTGTAGAAATGCCGAGATTCTGCTAATACCACGTTAAAGAAATGTGTTCGTCTTGCTTTCGGGCACCCTCAGTTTCTCAACATAATACTTTGGGTAAAGAGGTTTAGTGTGACCAATTAGTTTCTATTCTGGTGTATTCAGCACATGTGTAAAGGGATGGTCCTTTCTTTCCATTTATGGCGAACAATTACTCCTTCAGCAGCAGCCTACGGTGTCTTCATTCCACAACTTTGAAGTGCAATTGAGCATGCGTTTCCTGTAATGTCAAAGGTGTCAAACAACTCTTGCATAAAATGGTTTGATCAGCTTTACAGTATTGAAGGGCCACGGTAGTATGTTATTAAAGTATTAAGCAAGATATGCCGATGACAGTTCCAAATTTGACGCATCGGTGAACACAATAATGTCAAAATTATGTCGATGCAATTCTCTGTTTTGATACAGTGTGGTCCCTTGTACTTTGCCTGGTGAACGATTGACTCGTCTTGTGATCCGTTTGTGACGTGTAGTAAAGATTGAGGTAGGAAACGCTCACTTAAGAGCATATAATGACTAGAACTTTTCGTCTGATTATGGAAAAGGTTTACATAATATAAACATAAATAAACGTAAACTGTTAGACATAATGAATGGCACACTTTACCACTCACAAGATCTTTCTGCAAGAAGCTCATTATTTCAAACCTCCAGACGGGTATGTTGCATCAGCATCAGCATCAGCATCAGCATCATCATCATCATCATCATCTCCCATTATGTTTCTGGCAATGAGTTCTTTGACTAACAATATCGTTGTCATTGCTCGTTCCTCGTTCAAGTGGTCACTCTAACAGAACATACTAAAGAAGTATGTTTCCATAACTACCTGAATAGATTCAACATCTAATGGAAAAACTGAAGCTACATTCCTGCATCGGTTCTGTGCCAATTTACCTGATATTGCACACCCAAAAGTGTTCATAAGTGTCCAAATAAGCTCACGACCTTTCCAAATGTCCATTCGCACTTAACGGATACATTTGACGATAAGAAAAAATATCACACATCAATTTCTGTTTATTTAGAGAGAGAAGAAAACGCAATACGGTTCTTGTGACCGATTTATATGTTGAAGAAATACACTTCAGTAAACCTGTTTTGACATACCAAACAAAGATATGACAACTCAAACATATTTACATATTTATTTTGTGAGTGCAAACAAATAAATGTGAAACTGCAAGCAATGTGACATTTGCATCGATACATTTTGGAAAAGATTAAATAAGATTTCAACTAGACTTCAGGTCAAAATTCTTCTGGTGAATCCTCTCTATTCTATTCTGATACACTAAACATTGAAAAGCTCCTTTAAACAACATTAAGCTGGTAACAACTAATCGCTCATGTACACCAGATTGTGCAGGACGAGCGTGTGAACTAAATGTATGTTATTTTAGACAGACAGGTTCGGTCTGTTGACGCCAGTGAAGGATTTAAATAGTACATCTCCAGGTTACAGAATCTTGATTAACAATTGTTTCGATCTTACATGTCATCGAATACCAACTGCTTAGATCGATGCTCGTGATGTTACCACCATATGGTCAGGGGTACTCACTTTGTTGACACATCTCATCGTATCTCAGTTGTGAATCTTGATGCTGATGATGTCAGTCATGGAATGTCTGGTCTAAACTCCATTATATACAGACCGCCGCCATATAACTGGAATATCGCTGAGTGCGGCGTTAAACAACAAACATGAGGAAACACACCTTCATTTGCCATTGAAATAGGAAGTTTCTTGACTCAAATGTAAGTAAATAAAAGCGACACAACCCTTTCCACATTCATAAGTAATCTTTGCTAATTTTGAGTCGATTGTATAATTGCTACTATCATGAACATAATATTACATTTGTTTCAGAAGTATTACAACTGTACGATGTTGTTTGTAAACAAATCGAGTGTGGACCAGACAATCCAGTGAGTGTCACTATGTGATGCCAATGTATTTGACTGGAAAAGAAATCAGTCCTCATGACGCTAACAACAAAAGGTTATCTGGTACACTGTCTTTGCAGACAGAACGTACTTGACATAGTCAAACAACACCCCAACATATTTTAGGAACACAAGACAGATACCGTAAATACACTGTCAGATGCAATGAAGAAAAATAAGTACGGTTTTATGTAAATTAGTCATCTGGTTTACTTTACCTCTCTGTTTAAAAACCCATGCTTGTCGTAAGAGGCGACTAACGGGATAGGGTGGTCAGGCTCGATGACTTGGTCGACACATGTCATCGGTTCCCAATTGCGCAGATCGATGCGCATGCTGTTGATCACTGGATTGTCAGGTCCAGACTCGATTATTTACAGATTGCCGCCATATAGATGGAATATTGCGGCGTAAAACTCAAGTCACTTACTCACTCACTCTGTGTAAAAATGTTTTAACCCCTTGACCACACTGATGGAAAGTGTTGTTAAAACCACCTGTTAGTACACCCATATTAACAGTTTACTATTTACCATGGATCCACATTGCTGTATATTTTAGTTCACGCCAATCAATTTCAATTACTAATACTTATCTACAAGGTCTTGATTACTTGACGAACTCCATAGCATTGAGATGATCTTACGAAGTCGGTCAGAATGTCCCAAAGACTGTGCGCTTGATTACCTTCAAGAACATAGATCATTAGATGTCTGCTCAGGGTCCTATATTACCAGACCTGATGCCAGATGTCATGCCCTTTGTGGTGATTAATCTTGGAGTCCTGCAGTATATTAGTTTGCAGAGGTATTTTCCTTTGGCATAAAGGCTTCAGGCTCATTAAACCAACGAAACTACACGGGATATGAATTCATGTTTCTTATTAAAATTCATGTGACATGCACGTTTCGCTGTCTGCATAGTATTCATTATGTATTGTTACGGAAATGGCAAACTGCTACTTTTACTCCAATACGTAGTGTGATCTTGAAGCTAACAAGAATACATTCTTGGCCATACGAACAGCTGAAACTACACGGGATATGAATGTTTCTTATTAAATTCATGTGATATGCACGTAGCGCTGTCTTCATTCGATACAGGATGTGTTGTTACAGAAATGTTAAATTGCTACTTTACCTCCAATACGTTGTCTGATCGTGAAGCTAATAATACAGTCTTGGCCATACGAACAGATGACCTCCACACTGATCATGAGTGATTCACATACCTTAGTTTGCTTTTAGAATCTGAGAACCACAGCTGCTGTCCATACAACAAATACATCTTTGTACACGCAAATGAAAACAGATGAGGCTGGTCAATTGGAATATATTATTACAAGTCAGGTGGGTAAAAGAGATTAAGGAAATTCGCCATTTGACATATATAATTTAGAAAGCTATCAATCAATCGCTATCCTTGAAGCTCAAGTTACAACTGCCCGGCAAATTCCTGTGTTTGCATATTTTTGATCTGAGCAGTAGTTCTGATTAATAACAGGAAATCAAATACGGGAACACAATTATTCCCCGAGGATTGCGTACGTCGTATGTCTTTCCCCAATGGGAAATTAATGAGTTATTACGTCATTCAATATATTTTGTTCATAAAACTATAAATGACATTTTCATTCAGTTTTTGACAAATCGAACCTATGAAGACAGAGGTGTGACTATTATTAAGGTCGAGGAATGAGTTTTCCGTGCGTTCGTCATGTATAATGGTGGTATATAAAATATTATGACAGAAATGAACTTGCAAAAATGTGAGTTCTTAAGAATCTACATGACATTAATTTCGCCAGTACAAACACTTTCTGTGACTATGGAAGTTCCTTCTTTGAGTGTATAAAGACTTATGATTGATTATACTTTGACACTTTCAGTCTTCTGAACCCAAACAAAGGTCTCTGTGTCGATACATCAATGGTATTGTTTGCTCAGTGTGAGTTACCCAGACGCATTTTCTCAGTTTAAAACCAATATATAATTATGTCGTCTTGACATATAAATATATTGGGTCGCTGGTTACCAGATACCAATCTCAGCAACATTCCGGCTACACGATTGCAGTCTAAAGCAATCAAATCATGGGCTAGACGATCCAGTGATTGATATGATGAGCATTAATCTACATACAGTTTTACAATGTAATGCTCTAACCAAGCCAATCTGGCAATTCCATATGTGTGTCGCCTCTTACAGCAGTCATTGTTTGCTGAAGACCCATTCTTACCGGATCCTTACATCAGACAAATGTTGAGTATAACATGAGAAAGAACATCAACCTCCTGTGACTTTGATGTTTCCATTGTCAAACACAACCCAGACACACACATATTGGATTACCATCACTACGTCATTGTGGAAGTTTTAAAAAGGATAAAAAAGCGACAGAACATTTTACACAATCCCAAATAATTTCTGCTGAAGGCAGAATCGATTGTACAAACAATCAAGCATTGTATTTGAAATGCGAACTGAAGTCAAATCAAATCCTTGAACCAAAGAAGAACCACCTCGAACTTCATAAATCTGGATGTATGTTTTTGTTCACGTAAGAACTTCAATATGGTTGTCATTACTTTTGACGACAGAAATCGATGCGACACAAGATTAGCTGAGTCTCACAAGACCACCCTCATGGCAAATCGACAACTTAAAAAATTATTTCCCGTGTTTGGATCAGAGAGTGCTGGAAATCAATGGTCCGATCCAGTGATACCATGTTGCAAATACAACGACACAGCACCAAATTACCAGATTAATGCAGCATAACGATGTCCCACAAAGACAGCTGATGTCCAACATAATAATACACAACTGATAAACCAGTTACATTAAAGAGTGTTTTAATACTGCACATATTATATCCGGTTAAACAGTACGGCCAGTAACGTTGCACTACCAGTCTGGTAAAAGGGCCAATGGACAAATATGTTCTTGATTCACAAATATATCTGTCAGTTTTCCAGATCATTCACTGGTCCAACGACATGAGCGTTTGCTTAAGATTTACACTGTTAACAAAAGTGTTTCTGTGCCAGGTTACGTTGAATCACGTTGCATATTAAGATATAAGCTATAAGCTATATCTCAAATACAAGCAAAATGAGGCAAAATTAACCAAAGCGCGACAATGCGACAACGCGACATTTCGCCCATTTGTCACATTGTCGCGATGTCGCGTGTCGCGTGTTGAATAATATTTTTCTATCCCTCCAAAGAGCGACAATGCGACATAGCGACAATTTTCAAGGTCAAACTATGTTGCGTTGTCGCATTGTCGCCCTATCTTAGGTGTGTAAAAAGAATCCTAAAAATTTACCTAAACGCGACACGCGACAATGCGACATATTGAATATGTCGCATTGTCGCGCTTTGGTTAATTTTGCTCATTAACCATTTGCTCATTTTGCTTGTATTTGAGACGTCGACAACGCGACAATGTCCCTTCCAGGATTCCATAGATAACAAGTATAGAGTTGCTCAAGTGTCTTTTGATACTGTTAATATAAGTGAAAAACCACTTCGGCAAGCGTTAGAGTTTTTCATCTACAGCCCACTGTAGACATATTTTAAACAAAATACATTCACTAAATTTGTGTATGGCAATGTAAATCTATTTATGATCACTTTCAAACAAATGCTATATGATAATGTCAAGACTGGCATTCCATCGT
>VKKT01002105.1:56296-82753 GCA_008038995.1 Haliotis laevigata | reverse complement strand
TTTAATGTATATGGTAAATTTAAGTCATTGCTGAATGTAGAAAGTTACTTAAGTGCAGATATTCCATATTATTACAAACATGTTATTTCTCAATTAAGGTGTAATAATTTCGATTCAGCGGTTGAGTTGGGTAGACATAAAAACATCAGTTATGCTGATAGGATTTGTTCTTATTGTCAGAGTAATGGTTTATATTTGGTCGAGGATGAATTCCATGTTCTGTTAATATGTGAGAGATATGAAGATATTAGACAAGAATGCTTTCCTTCATGTACACTTGTTAACCGCAGTTTTGATAATTATATTACGCTAATTTCTTGCAACAACATATGCACATTAATTTGTCTTGGACGTCTCCCCTGTCATTTAAAGAAAGTAAGCAGCAAATATGATATTACAATGTTTTATTCATTATATTCACAGTATAAGTATTTAAGCATGTACAATATGATGTACCAATGTGCCTGCATTTAATGGATTATGGGCCTTTGGCCTAGAATTACAGAAATAAAATCTGTCTGTCTGTATGATATTACGTATTTTTCTTTTAAGTGCGTATTACATTTTTTGTTAATAAATGATATTTGCGATACGTATATATATATTTACTTCATTTGCATATATATAAGATTAATTATATCAAGCTTCTCGGATTGGTTTATCATTATGTGATACATTGTATAGAGCTATAGGATCATCAGTGCTCTAAAACCTGCCCAGGAATACAGCATCAAGCGCTGCTCAACATAGAATTACGACTTCAGTGGTACAATTGTGTGAATATAGTATTTCATCGACAAATAGCACAGTACTATATATAGCGTAAAACAAAACTCTCATGCATTGTCACTCTCAACAATTTCAGAAGAAAAATGTGAATATGAATTGAAATTCCATTTTGAAATTATTTTTATTTACCTAATGAGCGATTATCAAGTTAATTCCTTTTCACTGATATATCCACCCATATAGATCCCGTGTTCTAAATTGTAAATAGATAAAATGTGTTTAAATGTGTACATGAAAACTTGCTTTTGAGTGAACTTTGTGAAACAATGGATTTGTATAGTGGCTGAAACAATGCAAATGCCACGCTACATTTTAATACAAAGCGCCTGTGAGCAGCCTAGCTGGAACTCGGCGCTATATAAATATATAATAATAATAATTACCTCCCTCACTCAACAAAAGAGTGGCAAAGTAACTCTCCACTAGACTGGTTGAAAATAGTGACGTCTAAAACTTTACAACAATCTGTAGTTCCTTTCTTTGCAAAAATATTGCAGCAGCACCAGCCTTGGCGTCTACCTGTCACAACTACTCCGATAAACTTCGTATCAAGATCCGATCAGTATGTAAAATTGGCGTCGTATGAACTATTTTCCCCATGATTATGTAAATCGTTTTTCACATGTTCTACTCTGGTACTATTGCCATCGTTTATGTTAAGTTTCAAAAGATATTCCTTCTCTACATCCTGAAGCCAGACGCTATTTCCGAAACGTCTGCATGATTAAGGTTCTTTGCCATCGACTTCTTTTGCACTCAAATTGTCATTCCGGTTGCAAATTAAAATCTCCTTAGCTTTGCAGAAGCAAGAATCACTGCTTTTTGAACAGCGAACCCTTGATATGTGGACAGATAAGTCGGTTGATTGAGGAATAGGGATGTCTGATTGTTGGCAACAACATTTACCTTGCGGCGAGACGGAAATGAAAGTGGCATTCTTGCCAAGCACGTAGAACTTATAGATTTAATTGAATTCATTGATAATGGTCTGAATGTTGGATTCGTTTCCGTCATTGACTAACAAGAAAATTGAATATATTCACTCAGAAAATTCACACAGCATGAACGCCAAAGCATGGACCCCTTTACCGAACGATGTCTACAGAGGTCGTTTATGAAAACCCGTAATGAAAAAGGTTTGAAAATCAGATTTATTGCCTTTGGCATAGCTTGTTGTTTGCCGCCACGATTACAAAGAAAACCCCAGCTATGTGTATTCATCGCGTCAAGACTAAAGAATGCAATGATTGATATCATGAGCAACAATCTACACATCATCATCGTCCAGGCAACACCGGTAACCTCTTTGCCTGCATTTATGGATGTCACCAGAGTAGTAATTGACAGAAAAACTCCAAGTATCAAACTCCAAGTATTTGAAAATTCAGATCTATGTAATGATATATATATGTAATGATATCTGATTCATGTTGAACACTTAAAATAGACTTATGTTAATACTTGCGTTTAAAAGATACAAAAAGGAAATCAAATTAAGGGAAAATCTTTCATTCAAACGTCCGTCAATATTTAGTTTCAGAGGCATTTTGTTAAAAAACGACAACAACTAAAGTGTTGACAGCTGTCTGTTAATTGAAAGGTAAGGTTTGTCAGTGAGCAACATTGTTGCGAAGTGTAAACCTGGTGCCCAACTGTTGGGCAACACGTATACGACAGAAGGATATTCCGCTGGTTACCCCACAGTCTATATGAAAAATTTAATCTAAATATTTATATTGAGGTTTTCAGTTAATTTGCACAGGCTTCTTACTGTGGTCTTGTAATCGATGAAATTGGCGAAAAAGAGTTGACTCGACGTGCATTCAGGAACCAGTAATGACTCGAAGAGAAAAACGACTTTAGGTGGGAAGGTGAAACAATGATTTAAGATGTAAGCACCTGTGTGTATTCTTGTTCTTGGGATTATGAATGATGAATATTGTTTGCCAAACAAAAACGTAAATACACAAATAAGTGGATACCTTAGACAAATTAAACAAATGTAAATTTGAACAATTTAGTGAGAGGTTGCATCAAATAATTTAATTCATTTTTCGATAGAACAAAGAGACTAAATCCTTAATTTAAGTAAACTGGTTGAAATATCATGACCTACTGTTATTATAGAAAGTGTAACATGGTGTAAAGAATATGGTAATACCATCTTGATCGGGGTGATGTTGGTTAGCTTGAGGTGTTCAAAAAGTAAAATAATCACTATTCAGAATGGAGGGAAATGGGATTGTTATGGCTTGCTGTATGTTGTGTTTCTTCCATACCTATCGCAGAAGAGCAAAAAAAAATTTCTCTCTTTTTACATGTCTGTTTTAGGATAAACGTGTTCGTTGCGTGTTTGAGCGTATTGAATTTATTAAGGTATCTTCATTTCTTATGATTAAACTGAACTGATCCTCGTGTAACAATGTGTGCTCACGTGCTTGACAAGAAGAGAGGTCATTACCTAGGGTGAATGCACTGTAGACTGAACTTTTACAGGATCGATTTGGGCTTGCTGCACTTGCTGAACGTAATCACCAGTACATGTGTTTCCTTATATCACAAGATCATATGCCTGTAGAGGCGGAAACGGCAGACTTCATGATATAGTACTTCACCTTGGGCCATCAGAAGTCTAACACGATTAAGGACTTACTGACGTCCGTTGAATCTGCTCTGATTTAACATATTTTTTCTCGTTTTAATTTCTGAAAAAAACGCCGCACTATATTCAAGCATTAATTACGGCTGCCTGAACAAAATCTTGCCGGGATCAGACTGATTGATATTGTGAGCAATTAATCGCATTGAGTTTAATACGCATCACAATTAACTCTATTGATCCACCACCCTTGTAAGGCTAGAGCAGACTCCAAGGTATCTGCTTTTGACAAACTGTTATTCCAATCTGAACGGGAGAAGTAGCAGTTTGGCAGTATTAATATCTCGGTCAATTGAAACTGTGAATGTAAATATCACAGCAAAGGCCCTATTCAATTCTCTGACCCATTAAACACGAAACATCGACAGTGGAGTTAATATTACTGTCACAGTAAGTGCTTTAATCCAATACAAGGTAATGTACAGAGTGGTAGTAACATTGGTATCCGACCACCTTTATGACTTGGTGTTTGAAATTTATGTTAAAATATCTACACTGCGTTGATCTATGAATAGGTGAATATATGTGACATGTACATACTGTCTACACGTATGCTACCGAAACGTATAATTTTCAATTTTCTTCCCTGTCAAGAAGTGACAGCGCTGTCATTGTCACGGTGGTTGCAAAAAGAACCCCGTCTGTGTGAAGACGTCCCCTGTCCTAATTTAAACATTCAGTTGGAAAAGGACAGCAATAGTTACATTTACAAAAATGAAAAAAGCCGACGTACAACGCACGACGTTGTCACATGAAGTTTACAAGTGTAAATAACATACAGAATAATCTATTTACGGAGACTCCGTGTGGATATTGAAAACGCAGTCACAACAAAAGCCTGTTCCACAGTATAGATTGCCAACAACTGAAGGTAGGTCTCCATACTAGGGACCATGGGGACTTTCAGTGCTTATCCTACCTGCATGGATCCGAACTAGATTTACACCATCCCCCCAGTCGTTGGCGATTGTACTCAAATTTAGCCAAACATTAAAGGAACACATATTCTCCGATTAAAAACACGTAGTATGAAAAAGATCTTTGAATGAAATGTGACTTACATACCCTCTCAGGGGTAGATCTTTTGTACGCTAATTGAACCCCCTTTGAAGATATCGCCACCAACAGTCGAAGTTAATCATTCATTCTAACACTTTAAAATCCATTTACTAATTACAAAAAAAAAATGTTTTCAATCATATCAATTTCTTTTAAATAAACAAAAAATTAATAAACATGTACATTAAAAAGATCCTTCATCGTTTCTACATTGAGTGTGTGAGTGTGGTTTTAGGTCGCACCAGGAATGGGCTTCACATATTGTACCGTTGTTGGGAATCGGACCCCACTTCCCGTTTTTACACTGAAATACTTGTGAAGGACATAATCAACACAGTCAAACAGGACAGCCCAAGTAGGTATAACCGATCGTTGGTTCTATTGCATGTAATTTATTTTACCTCCTTTGGTGGCCCACTTTTTGGGATTAGTTCACGGATGTAAGATCTCATAATTGTTTTGTATTCTGAGTATGGGATGAGAAGTCGTGTCACAGGTTTGTTGAGTGCTGCTTTAGCAGCAGATTCGGTCGTTGTGTAACCAGAAATTTCAACATGGCTTGGTAGCAAGATCATTAAATAAAACTAATTATTTCTATTAGAAGTGGATGTTGAAAAGAGCAAATTTTATTAGCCTGAAGGCACGAAAGAGAATCTGAAAAGATTATGCATTGTTTATATTTAGGGTGTTTATTAATATATTTAAGACCTGTCAATAATTTACTTTTGTATATGACGTTGTATTTATGATTAAATTGTTCACATGTCTTAACTTAGTGTCGTCGTTCTACGGTTGACATCACTTAACGCCGATACGTCAAAAGTTTTGACTGTTTCGCTCACACTTAATGTTACAACGAGAACGAAATAATGATTTTCACTGGGTCTTTCTTTCTCAGCTGTTGGGTATATTTACTCTTTGAAGTGTATGGATATATATTAAATAGAATGGGCGACAATGAAGACGTTTACTGCAAAGAGAATCATCTGAAACATAATTTTGGATTAAGAGAATTCATAAATGTATTGTACAGATAAAGTGTAATGCCATACTATGAAGAAAAGCTATGACAAACATGACACTGAAAGTGCTACAACTCCGTCTACATCGCCCGCAAATACATTCCATCAATCTTCTGAAAGGGGCAATACTCAATGGTCATTTCGAATACCGTGTCTGCTGCAATGACTCCCAAGCGTGCATTTTAAGTGTTAGACGTTTTGACCTCATCGCAGTCTTCATCCATGGGGAATAGGATAATATAAATACTCTTGTGTAAAAAGGAATTTTCAGTTTGTCACCGAAAGGCAGAATCTGATTTCTCGATATGGCGAAACAAATGGACCATTTATTTCATGTGCCTATATTTATGTGTTGAGAAATGTATTTTTTATTCTATTTGTGTGACATGAGTGTTATTGTACGATACAGTACATGAAATAGAAATAATTGCCTCTCGGTCATTGACCATTTATTTCTATGCAAATGTAGCTTACCGTTCAGCAAACATGAGATTGCAGATTACTTTATTTGGTGAAAGCAGGCTCCCGAGGAACTAATTCTTGGCGTACGAGTCAGCGGCATAGATCGGATGATCAATTTCGAATTTTGATTTGTCTTTTTGTGCTGATATTAGTTACCGATCTAACTAGTTCAAACTCGAATATGTACAGGGCGGCGTTTTAAAGTTTCAAACTCAGCTAATCAACGTTCGGACAAAACTCGGCCAAACTGTGTTGATCATTAGATACCCAATGAATGTGAGTTTTGTCTTAAACAAAACACATTTCATTGAAATATTTTGTTTTTGTCGGATGTCTGAGCTAGCATGTGCAAAATGTCCGTACGGTGTGCAAAAAACCTGTCTCAGGACAATGAACCATGTTTATTTTGGGAACTGTAATGTTATGTTTCGGAAACAATCATAAAACGCTCTGTTGGATCAACAAAAGTTTCTCTTCGATTCTTGGGGGAAGTGTAACACTGAACAATAATGAGTTGCTATTTTGATACCCCACTGAGTACAATGCATGCTGGCTTGCTGCAGAAACAATGCAGGTTCCACAGTGCTGATATCGTTAAGTATGAAGGACGTAGAATTCAATCAAGGCTGACCTGCCTTCTTCCTGGTAATAAGGCAAATATAAAATATGATCTGATAAAAAAGAGTGAGTGGTCGATATTCCTACTCCGGTGTTTTTCAACCAAACAGGGCTGTGTAAATATGAGAAATTTGCTTTCATGACGGAATACTAATCCCAAACCACAAAACACAGACACAAATTCTGGCTCCAAATTCAACCATATAACAGTTATTATGGTGGAAAATGAAACATGAAAACTATGTAAATAGCTGTTGTGTTTTATAATCGTTTTGAGCACTGTGATGCAATCAGCAATGTCGGTTTTACTTCAGGTTTTTCAAGGGCAGTGAAATGTCGAAATGCTACCTGTACTGCTCTTTAACCTTCTGGTGTTGTCCATCGTTCGGTTTCCGTTTAAACTATTTCACGGCTAAGTACATAAATATCGTGTAAAGTCAACCCCCAGTTGCAAACATGATTCAACACACGAACACGTAAGGTCTTACGTTAGTGAGGTAAGCGTGTTTTCAAGAATTACCATCAACCAAGACACGGTGCATGAAATACACTAACTGCGGTCTGCGGTCTGTGGTATTACAGTTTCATCGATATTGCTAACAGAACCATTCCATCAACCTTCGGAAAGGGCTGATATAGAATATAGGATCAACGTCATGTCAAAAGTAAAGTACAACTCCCAAGCGTACATGTCTCGTAAGGAGTGTCGATCTCATCACTGCCCCCCCTCTCAACAGGTCAAAACTCGAAATAAACACTGTTATGTTAAAAGCGACTTCCACTATGTTGCCAGAAAGGGCAGCATTGATCAGATTTTCTTGACGTGGAAAAATGTAGAGTGCTGTAGGTTTTTTCCAACAGAATTATCGTGTGTAAAACGTACATCTGTTTTCCATTTGTGTGCTAGAGAAGGTTTGTGCATGACAGATATGTTCAATAAATTAAATGGGAACAGTTTGTCCTTGATCATTGATTGCCCAAGTTCTGAAGAAAGCCTTCCTCCTGATTTGGCTTAATGTTCAATCAGGCAACAAATACACGCTTACGGTTTAAAATCAAAGGTTATACGGGGATGGTTGTACCGTAGGAGAGGTTATGTCCACCCTATTGTAGTCCTGTGATGCCATCACATATTTGCAGTGTCCCATTCCTTATTACTGCTTTAAAAAGGTTGATGGAATGGTTCGCCAGTGGAATATATCTCTGTGCATAATGGAGTCTTGTTATTATATACCTCTTTAGAGGAAAACACAAATGAAACGCTCTTTGATAAACACAAGACGGGCGTTGAAAGTGTCTAATGCTAGTGNTCCTGGAGTGCTTGTGTTCTGGGGGAATTGTTTTGAAGAATGTGTCTAATGCTAGTGCTCCTGGATTGCTTGTGTTCTGGGAGAATTGTTTTTAGGAATGTATCTAATGCTAGTGCTCCTGGAGTGCTTGTGTTCTGGAATAAAACAAAATCCTTAAGAAGAACCAGAACTATCCAACTCGAACTTCACAAATCTATTTTGATATATATTTTAATTAAAGCACATCTTTATGTTTGTCTAAGCTAATTGGAAAATGAAATTCATCCAACATAAGAGCAGCTGCGTCTAACAAGGTCACCCTGGTCACAATTCGGCGACAGCAGTCTGAGATGGATCAAGACTGTTAATCACAAAGATCAATGTCTTATCCAGCAATGCAACACTACAAATTCAATAACAGAGCGTGAACATTCTGCAAACGCCAAGTCAAGCACTCCAGGTTAAGTGACAGCTCAGTACCGAAAACATGTTAACCGAATAATGTCTAACTGCAGTTCCTGTAAAATCATTTAGAGTGCAGTAATGCAGCAATTTTCCATCCAGTAACACAACACTGTCAACCCTGTCGTATAACTCTTTTGCTGTAATAAATAGGCCAGGTATTGTCCAAGTTTGTTCTCTCACAAATATCCTTATCATCAAGAACTTGGCGCCCACAGGAGAAATTCCTTTCCTGACTGTCTAAATGATGTAAGCGCTGGTTTAAGGTTCACATTGTTAACTCCAACAAATATGTTCTTTTCATGTATTTCACCACTAAACTTCAGCACAGTCAATTATGTTATCAAAATACATCAACCCAAGTACATATTAATCATATATGTTTTTGTTTTTCGAACATAATACATAATGTTCTTTGAAACATGTATAGTATTTCCCATCTGTCAAAATAGTTAGGCAACGGTCACTTCTTCATACCATGCCATTCTTATAATAACTGAAGTTCAACAACAGCATTTCCAGAAAATGTCATTAGGGTTGCGTTGCCAATTCCAACAGTGTACTTAATAACTAGGTTTCATAACAAACTGTGTTGAAGTTACATTTTGAAACTTAATGTGCTTTACGTTGTCAAAAATAACGAATCTCGTTCCTTTGATCTGATTTTACAGACCCATGAAGATTCGACAAAAGTAAGTGGGGTCATTTCCTCCAGACATTGTGAAACAAGGGATGACTTCAACTGTCCATTAGTCTCTGTGAGAGTTCCTTTCTGTGGAACAGTATCCAGCAACACCAGATTTATTGTCTACATGTCACAACTTCGCCGACAAACTCAGTGTCTAGATCTGATCAATGTGCAAAAGCAATAGGAACTTATTTTCTCTTGTTATTGCAAATCGTTTCGTCGCTTTTATTCACATTTTCTTCTGTGGCTAGAACATTGTTCTCTTGTAGCCATCACTTATGTTAAGTGTTAAAACAATATCCCTCCTCGCCATCCTGAAGCCAGATGGTATTTCAGTAACGTCTGCATGATTAAGGTCTCTTGCCTTCGACATTTGCACTTTAATTGTCATTCCGGTTGCATATTAAAATCTCCTTAGCTTTACAGAAGCACTGCGGTCTTTATGAAAAGCCAAACCTTGATCTGTTTAACAGATACATTGGTTGATGTAGAAATGGGGATGTCTGATAGCTTGCAAAGACATTTACCTTGCGGCGAAATGAAAGTGACTTCTTGACAAGCACGTAGAATTTATAAATGTAATTGAACTCCCTGACAATGGACTGAACTGTTCATTCGTTCCCGTTGACAAACAAGAAAATCTAACGAAATTGATTGTGTTAGTGTATCCGAACAGTAGGGATATAAATGCACAGACCCATTTTACAAAAGGATATCTACACATATCACTTATGAAAACTTACAAGGAAGGCTGTTTTAGGAACTACTTGTACTGCCCTTTGAGACAGATGCGTTGAAAACATATTGTATTGAATCAGTGGTTGTATATATGTCGTCGCTCTCGGAAATGCCTTACCCTTAAAACTGCGGCCTATATATGATCGCATACCCACTTAACAATATAATAGTTGATAACAGGAGCATTTATTTACAAAGTTATGCCTACTTATCAATTGTGTAATATCTGCAAAGAAAGGATGGTCAATGTAACACCGACTAAGGCCCTATGCCAAACCTGTAAATACTATCTAATTATGTATGCCTTGTATATGTGAACATCTATTCATAAGTATAATGTCATGTACACATGTACTGGGAAATGAAAACGTTAAAAAAAAAGAATATTTGCAAAGTATTACCGTCTAGACAACTGTACCTTAGAAAGAAGTGTAGGGGTAATGGGAGGTCTGAAATAGACACTGTACAAAGATGTACACCCTCAGGGTAAAATGGACTCTTTCAATCTGTATTTAAATATATTTTAAATTAAAATTTTATAAATAAATAATTTTATAAATAAATCGCCTCTGTTAAAAGGTATCTTTTGTCATTTACATTGTATATATTTTTCTCATTATAACAATACCTATAAATTATATTTTTATTAATATTAAAATGGATTGTAACATCAAATGATAATGTAATAGTTTAAGAATGTAAAGTTGCTAAAAGTACAAAATCAATTGTGTTACTCAGAAATCGAAGCTCATGTTCATTGTCGATATCAAACCCTCTTCAGCCAATCCCGTTTGTCAACTGGGTGAGTCCACTTGTGAGTAGGGTAGAACTAAAGCAAAGTGTAGGGGTACTGAGAAAACATGCATTGATTTAGTGTAGGTGATATGACAGTGTAGGGATTATGGGTGTGCACTGTTTTAGGTGGCGTAGGAAAACACATGCGTAAGCGTTCGGTTGCACAACACAAAGCAACGCGTTTAACACCATCTAAGTGAAGTTGACAGTTGCAGTCACCCTTGATATTTTAAACTCAGTTCATTCTAGTTTGTGAGTTGAACGGTGAACCCATGTGACATGTTTCTGTTTTCGACACGTATGCTACTATAGCAAATAATGATCCATTTTCATCCCCGACATGAAAAGTAGAAGATATTGTAATATTCATATCGCGGTAGATGCAATAGATACTTCTGTGTCATGTGAACATAAAACGAAAGACGAAAGCGGTACTGATATTCTTGTCAACAATCCCTGTCATCATTTGAACATTCAGCTCGTAAAAGTGTCTATATTATCACAGAAACATAAGAACAACACATTAACGATGCTGTCATCTTAAATTACAATTAAATGTTTTCTTGGACGTGGATATCGAAAAATAAACATATTTTTATATTCTAATCTCTGTCACGATAACAAAAACTGAAGGCAGTATGAAAGCGTAATATTAATATTCGGTTATTTGTCTTGGGGACAAACATAATATACTTCCCATCAAAAGTTTAGACTCTCTTAAAATACTCATTTTATGTTATGTATATATATATGGGTACATCGAAGATTGATTTCACTACTACCTTGGGGGAACCAACTGCAAACCTTATGCAGATAAACTGCACGAAGATCATGCATCAAGTTGCTGAAAATCATGTGCAAATATCGTGCATGTGAACAGCTGCGTTTTGGTTTTAAGTTTTGTTAAGAATTCGCCAAATATTATCATTTGTTGAACTCATGACAATAATATTTTCTACGCATTTGTTTAACAATACATCAGTTCATGTGTAAACAGTACCTTTAACCAGTATGGAGTATTTTGCGATATTTAATTTAGAACAGTTGCCTGAAGTAAGTGGCTATATTTACACTAGTGAGTCTAAACTTTTAATGGGAAGTATATAATGTAAGATTATTTTCTTGCTTTTTAATTTTGTCATGGCGCTTTTATCAAGGCTGAAGTTTTGAAAGCTCTATCCAGAATGCTGAAAGCTTATCCCCATGTGTTACATAAAATTCCTATCAAAACCAATGAAACTTTCACCAACACTGCTAAGGATCTTGCAATATTGGACGGTATTGTATACAACCACCAGTAGTTATGAAAATCCTTTTGGTGAATCATCCATGAAGCTAGAGCGAGTGATCCCGAGCGAGATGTCTCAACATTGTTGTTGGTGGTTCGTAGCCCGTGTTTTAAGCAATTGTATACAATATATGTGTGACAAATGATCTTTTGAATGTAACGCTGTATACCTATATTGCTGACATAATGCTGATTAAATTTGAATTCAGTCACACACTCGGTCAAACACAAGTAAAGTTACATAATGATTTTCATTTGTTGTTTTTTTCTTTCTTGGCTATATTTATAATTTATTCTGTTTGATAAATATAAATATGTAATGGGCAACAACGAAAACATTTGCTGCAAAGAGAATAATGTATAAACATTATTGGCTGTCTACATAGATGCCTTTAAGATTATCCTTGAATATAGTGTACAGATAAAATTAAACGTTGTGGTAATGATGACTAGGAATATATGACATATGGCATGACACTGAAAGTGTTATTACAGCTCCGTCAATATCGCCCGCAAGTACATTCCATCAACCTTCTTAAAGGGACAGTGTTTAATATAGGATCAATTCGCCTTCCATGTGAGTGGTAGTGTACGACTCCCAAGCGTGCACCGTAAATGTTAGACGTTTGACCTCTTCGCAGTCTCCCTCCATGGGTAAATGGAAAAAAATAACACTCTTATGTAAAAAGGAATGTTTAACTTGCTATGGAAAGGCAGTCTCTGATTTCTCGATATGGCCAAAAGAATTGACCATTTCTTCATGTGCTCATTACGTGTTGCGAAATGCACATTTGTAGACCATTAGTGCGACATAAGGGTTTTGTACGATAGATGTATATGTATTCCATAAAATGGAAACAGTTGGCTCTCGGTCATTGGCCATCCATTTGAAAGGAAATATAGCTTACTATTGTGCAATCTATACTTTAAGCAAACACGAGGAACAGTACCTTCGTATCAGTTTATTTGCCCCAGCGGACCGTAGTCTTGGAGTACAAAGCAGCGAATACATCGGTGATTTGTTCCGGATTCCTTTTTGGTTTTGCTGCTCATACCACTGACTTTTCTAGTCCAAACTCGAATGTGTACAGGTCGATGATCTAGAGCTTGAAAACAGGTTAATCGACATTCAAACAAAACTCGGTCAAACTTTGTTTGATCATTACATCCTCAGTGGATGTGAGTTTTGTCTGAATCAAAAAATGTTTCATTTAACATTAATTTCCTTGTGGGATGTCTCCGCTATGAGCTGTAATGAGCAAGAAGGACAATTACCCATGTTTATTTTTGCAAATGAAATGTAATGTTTTGCAAGCAATCATTAATACACTTTTAGATCAACAACAGATGCTCATCGATTTTGTGGGATGTGTAACAGGGAACAATAATTGCTATTTCTATTACCCAGTGAGTACAGTTGATGCTGGCTTGCTGCAGAAACAATGGAGGTTTTACAGTGCTGATGATAGTTGTAGAAATGCCATCAGAACTTACTTGCCTTCTGCTGGGAATCAATTGAAGGCCGTTATAAAATATAATCTAATATGTTCGTGATCGATATCCCTAATCAGATGTCTTTATTAAACAAGGAAGTGTAAATATCAAATATTAGCTTTGATGGCGGAAAAGTAATCCTGAAAAATGGAAATGAAACACGAGAACAATGTAAATATTGGTCGTTGTTTAATAATCTTTTCTAACACTGAGATGTGTTTAGCATCATTATTTTTTCTTCGGTTTACAAACGGCAGCCAAATTTCAACAGGGCTGCTATAAAGCTTATGGCTTTTGCCAGGTATTGTGAACGTCCAACTCTTTGAACTATTTCAGGGTTATGTACGTTAAGCCATTTTAGTCAACCACAAGATGGAAACATTATTCTACATACGATTACGTTATGTCTTCCACTAGTGAGGAATGCGTGTTTCAAGGATCACAATGAACAAAGTCCAACGATCAAATACATTATTTGCAAACATAAGACATTGCAAACAAAGAAAAAGATAACCTCCTGGACAGATGGTTACTTGTAATGAATAAAATACCCTATCAAGTGTTAATATTAGCACAATATTTCCAGCCGCATGTGTGCGGTATATCAGCTCCGTTAATGTCACTGACATCAATCTGCAACGGTCATTATAGAATATAGGATCAACACTATGTTAAAAGTAATGTACAACTCCCAAGCGTCCATGTCATGTCAAGAGGGTCGATGTCACAACTGACCTACACCCAACAGCGGAAAACTCTAGACACTCTTGTGTTAAAAGTGACTTTCAATGTGTTGACCAAAAGAGCAGAACTGATCAGAATGCATGACTTGGTTAAAAGTGGAATGCTTCAGTTTGTTTCCAGCAAAATTAACCTTTGTAAAATGTACACCTGTATTCCATTTGCGCGCCAGAGAAGGTTTGAGCATGACCGCTAAGTTCAATGAACTTAATGGGAACAATTTGTTCTTGGTCTTTGACTGTCGACGCTTTGAAAAATATCGGATAGTGATTGGGCTTAATGTTCCTTCAACCTTCAGGCAACAAATAAAAGCTTACGTTTTGAATGCAAATTGTATAGTGGTGATGGGGACATCAGTAGCTAAGACTACGCCTACCCATATAGATAACATCTGGTGTCATCACTAATTTGCTGTGTTCTATTCCGATAATATGTCCTGCTATTTGCCTCTTATCCCCAGTGAAATCTGCTTCATTGGATAATGGAGGCTAGTTAATCAACGACGCTGACATTTGATGTTATATATAAACGGGACCTTCAAGGCGGAAGAACTCAAATAGAACTACTAAGTTTGATCCACAAAAGAGTACTCATCCATTTGATAGTGCCTTTAGGACCCCGAGATATAATGGGTTGCTATTTATGATGCGATTGATAACCCAATGAGTACAATACATGCTCGTTTGCCGTTGAATCAATGCAGGTAACTCAGTGTTCATGTGATTAAATTATATACATTATAGCAATACAATCAAAACTAATCTGCTTTTTGTAAGGGATTCCGAAAAAAGCATCGAAGGAAGGAATATGTGCGAGACCAATATTCGTCCTCTCGTATTAAACAGGACAGTGTTAATATCATAGTTTCGCGCAAATGTTAGCATGTAAGATGATAAATGAAAACATTTGCTCATTAATGGATACCACCTTTCGTCAAAATTATCAAATGGCAACCCTAACTCCAAAAATGTAGGAAACAGATTATTTATTGTCTTGGTGGACAATGGAGGACTTGAAGTTTTCACTTTCATCCTGCCCAGCCATTTTACATTCTGAATGCTTGTGCGTCATACTATGTTTCTGGATGGACTTGGCCACACTTCCAACTGAAGCTTTGAGCAGATATCTCAATTGGAAATATATGAGGCCGTTTCAGTAGTCTCTTTTATGTTCAGTTCCAATCGGGTGGAATGAGTGAGTGAGTGAGTTAAGATTTAAAGTCACATCGGTAATATTTCAGCCATATCGTGACTAAACAAAGTAGTTCGAAATTCATGATATGTAATTTATTAAACCCTGTCAAGAGAGGACAGTAAAATTACTAGATTATCACAGATCAAAGCAAATTAAAATCATATACTAACAATTAACAATACGAGATAAAAAGTGGCAACAGATCGCTAGCAACGGAAGTAAGGTCACCATACTAAGGACCGTGGGCACTTGCAATGCTTTTGCTTTCTGCACGGTTCCCTAGCTGGATTTATACCATCCTTCAGCTGCCAGCGATTGTAGGTAATGTTAGCCATTTATCTAAAAAATACAGATATTCTACGATTAAAAACGATGGTAAATATGAATATTCTGTGATGGAAATGGGCCTACATACCCTCTCAAGGGGACAATAATGTTATTTTACTTCAAGCCCCGTCAAGGGTACCGCCATTTCAAATCACAGTAAATCTTCATGTGTTACCTGTCTATAAAATATCCCTATATATATTTATAAATCCAATTTGGTGGATATATCAATGGAAGGGAATTTGCTTTTGAGAATTATTGAACAATATTAGATCATGAACTCAGCAGTTTGGCCAATTTCGCACGTTTTGATAATGCGAATCAGAGCAGAATGTATGATTATTATCATGCATTGAGAAACAGAAAAAGAAATGAGGGGAGAGCAAGTCATCATTTCATAAAAGTTTGTGCTCACAACTTTTGCCGAAATCTGCATAAAGTTTTGATGATATAGATTCTGACAGACACATATGTAGATCATTTTTTGCCAGACAAATAATTCAGCTCCTGAAAATCTACATGATAGTATATCCACAAGGCTAAATATTTTTTGTGACTGATCCTTGATTGTAGGATGGATGATCGTTGTTTTGTTAGATATTGTGTGTCCAGAAACCACACAAATGTGAAGAAAGCCGAACAAAACTGTTTGAGAGATCCGTGAGCCAAACCTGGACCGTACAACAAAAAATGCGAAAGCACTAAAAAATCATCAGAAGAAACTTCTTCCAAAGACGAATCGGTTGTAGATTTCCGACTGTACACTTTCAATTTAGGCTAATAAAAAGCTTTTAAAATCAAGCATTGCATTTGAAATGCAGACTGGAATCAAACCTAATCCTTGGGCCATGAGAAGAACCAAATCAATATTCATGTATTTTTTAATTCCAGAGTTTATATATGACTGTCTATACTCGATCGAAAATGGAATCGATCCAACACAAGAGCAGCCGCGTCCACCAATACCACCCTGCTGATAAGTCAACATCATCATTAACGAAGATCCCGTACATTGATCAATGACAACTGAACGCGGCCTTAAGCGATGGCTGTATGCTTACATTTAAACTCCAGAAATTTTATTTGACATTTCGTTTTACTTAAACATTGTTGTTGTTTTTTCATTTCACTAGTGCACTGACATTACAGTCACTTACGTTAGATAACGTTCAATACACTTTAATCCAATCATGTATAAAGTTTTATTATGTGTCTTTTTTAAGCATAATACATACTGTTCTGTGAAACGTGTGTTATTTCCCATGTGTACACATTTGACGGAAATAGTCCTTTATCATGTTATGTCATTCCTATTAGGGGTGTCAGGATACATACGTTTCATGAATCGATACGTATCACGATACCTATGTCACGATTCGATACGTATCACGATACCTACTTTCGCGGCATTATTTAGTTACATTAAGTTACATTTTGAACATTAATATTTCATATTCTATAATTGTCCTTGAAAAGATCAACATTTTCTATTCTCAAAGATTAAAAAGTTCTAATTTCCCATCTTTGTGCATGAAAAATAATCATTTATAACTCTCATAACATAAAAAGAACACGATACAATTGCAAAATGTAAACGATACATAAACATATTTAAACTTTAACCTTCAAAACTATATATCGATACAGTTTTGAATGTATCGATAATTGTATCGTCTTAGAAAAAAGTATCTATGCATCGATGTATCGTGGTATGCCTAATTCTTACATTAATTGGAAAAGTTCTAGGACAGCAATGCAAAAAATGTGTCTCGAAATAGACTTGTGTGTTGTCTTTTATCTTCATGTGTCATTGGATGCATACCGACTGTCTATGCTGAACATTTAATCAAACTATTTTCATGTAATGTGCACAAGCTTCTTACTGTTAGAGATTGGAAAAAATATGACGTAGGTTCAAGGTCATTTTCGACTCCAGTAAAACCTCTCTGTTTTGCAAGTGGAAACTTGTGCGCTCAGATACGTGTCTATGTAGTTTTGTGTCGTATTTAATAGACAGGACATCCAGGCCTGAGTCCCAGACTCAGAGAGAAACTCAACACGTGTTTCTGCCATGACTGTTTACTGCCAACTCGCTGTTCCTCACACTCACGACTGCGCAATCCCCTAGTAGTTTATCGAACACGACAAGACATCAGGGATAAAAAAACTGAAATCAACAACGGAGAATGAATAGATACAACACATTCATAGGAATACCATTATTAGATTTAAAGAAAGTACCTTTCATAAGTAAATTCAATTTGTAATGAAATAAAATAGTGCTTCAACTCTCTCCAAGTCCAAATGATGCGGTGGGGTAGCCTAATGGTTAAAGCGGTCGCTCGTCATGCTGAAGACTCAGGTTCGATTCCCCACATGGGTACAACGCGTGGAGCCCATTTCTGGTGTCCCCCGTGATATTGCTGGAACATTGCTAAAAGCGGCGTAAAACCATACTCACTCACTCTTTTGTTTGTTACATAGCTTTCAATATCCACGTGACGTCTACCTCGGCTTGTTATGGGCTTTTTGTATCATTTTGTAAATACTGGAAAATAAAATGTTAAATTATCTTCCTGGTCTAAATATGGTTATGTTGGGGTTTTTTCAATGGTGTTTATTGCAGGTTCTGTCCAGAATGCGGACGTACTGTAAAATAATGTTCCCATGTGGTACATGTAATTCCTATTATCAAAATCAGTGTACCTATAATCAACCAGTTTTTAAGCCAACTCAGTGCTGAAATGTTTTCTTTTCATATTGGCTACTATTGCTTACAAACTCAGACAGCTGAAGTAATGAAGCAAATCCATGCAGGAATCTAGGGTAGCGAGTTGGCTTAACCTTGATTGCTGGTTCTTTGTAGTCTGTTTTAAACAGCAGCCGTATGTAATGTTGCTATGTTTGGATATGTTTTTTAAAGTATAAACTTGGTATTGTTGTTATGTGGCTGAAATAACGTTACATTTAAACTCGATCACTCACTCAAGGTAACAATATAAACGATATTGTGATTTTCATTGGGTTTATATTCTCAGCTTTTATATTCTATACTGTTTGATGTATATAGATATGTAAGGAATAGGATGGGTCGTTACCGAAAACGCTTGCTACAAAGAGAATCAACTTAAACATAAGTGGTTGCGTTACGTATAATTATACATAAATATAGTGTGCAGATAAAGTGAAACGTCGTGAGGATGAAGAATAGTGAGATATGACAAACATGATCACTGACAGTGTTATTACAACTCCGTCAATATCGCCCACAAATACATTCCATCAACCTTCTGAAACGGGGGCTGTTAATTATAGGATCAATCCGTATTCCATGTTAGCAGCATGGTACTCCCAAGCGTACAAAACAAAAATGCTTTCTGCAAAGAACATCAACTTCATAAGTGGCTGCGTTCAGGGATGCCATTAGGGATGCTTCTTCATAGATATAGTGTACAGATATAATGAATGACATGACGTAAAAATGAAAGTGTTATTGCAGCCACGTCAATATCACAGCAAATACATTCCATCAACCTTCTGAAGGGGTCAATGTTTAATATGGGATCAATTCGTATTCCAAGTTAGCAGCAATGTACAACTCCCAAGCGTGCACCTTAAATATTAGACGTTTTGAACTCATCGCAGTTTTCTCCAATGAGGAATAAAATAAAATGGTTACTCTTGTGTAAAAAAGTATGTTCAATTTGTTTTGGAAAGGCTGTTTCTGATTTCTCGATAAGGCCAAACAAATGGATAATATTTGTACCAATTATCATGTCTTGCAAAATGTACACCTATATTCCATTACATAAAGTGCACAAGAAGAAACTAATGGCTCTCGGTCATTGACCATCAATTTTAATGCAAAAGTAGATTTCTGTTGTTAAATCTATGCTTTAAGCAAACATGAGGAACAATACCTTTACATTTGCATATTTGATGAAAGCAGGTACCCCGAAACGTACCCTTGAGCGTACGAGGCAGCGGAATATATCGGGTGATAAGTTTCGGGTTTACAATTTTTCGTTGCTCAAGAGTCACTGATTTGTCTAGTCCAGACACGATTAGGTAAGGGACACCGCAATAAAGCTTAAAATTGGTGCATGTGGTGTTTATCTAAGGTAAAACCAAACTCAGTCAAAATATTTTCATCGTTGCATACTCAAGGGAGTTTTACGTTGAAGCAAAGGAACTATCGTTGCATACTCCCGGGAGTTTCGTTGAAAGCACAGGAACTATCTTTGCATACTTAAGAGAGTTTTGTTGAAAGCAAAGGAACTATCTTTGCATACTCAAGGGAGTTTCGTGGAAAGCACAGGAACTATCGTTGCATACTCAAGGGAGTTTCGTTGAAAGCAAAGGAACTATCGTTGCATACTCAAGGGAGTTTCGTTGAAAGCAAAGGAACTATCGTTGCATACTCAAGGGAGGTTTTCCTTGAAACAAAGGAACATGTTTCACTGAACCTTATGTTATAGAATGTCTGTGGGCAAAGTCTGCGGACTACTCATACGAAGTTGTTTCAGGACAAGGATGTGTGCCTATTTTTGCTTATGTATTTATGTTTCGGAGGCAATTATGAAGCCCTTTACAGGATCAACGAAAGAATGCTTTTGATTTTGTGGTCGGTGTAACACTGAACTATACTGGGTTTTATCATTTTGATAACCCAGTCACTACAATGCATACTGAATGCCGCAGAAACAATACACATTCCACAGTGCTGATGTTGTTAAAACATGTCGGTTGTAGACATGCATCAAGACTGACCTGCCTTTTGCAAGGATTATATATAACGGAGACATAAAATATGATCTAGTGACAAAATATTTGTGTGATCGATTTTAGTTCTCGGATATCGTTATTAAAAAGGGAGTGTATAATAGTTCTTTTTACAAATATTAGCTTTCATGTCTGATAAATCTGAACCTCCGTAGTTTTTCCATTCGACTACATAACGTGTGCTGATATTAAAAAAAGAAAATGTAACATAAGAGCTACGTCAATACTGGTGGCTCTAAACGCAGAAATATCATCAGCATAATTAGTTCGGCTTAATCAAGGTAACGCAGATATATCATCAGCCTGATAACTTATTCTTCAGCCAAATGTCAGCTGAGCTGCTATTAATCCAGGCATTGTGAATGTCCGTCATTCTGTTTTTATTACCGGTCGGTTTCTGTTTGAACTATTTCAAGGACATTCAGAGCTATGTTGTTGAAAGTCATTATCCAGGAGTCGAGCCATAATTTGTAATGGAGCAAACAGCATGTATATGATTCAAATTACGAATACGTTACCTGTTCCGCCAGAAAGAAAAGCGTCTTTTCAAGGATCGCCACCAACCCAAAATGGTCAAATGGTATGGTAAGAAAAAATATGACATTGTAAACAGATAATCAATTAGACAGAAGGTTACTTGTAAGAAGATGACCCTATCGAATGTGAATGCTGGCATAATACTCCCAGCCTTATGTTTGCGTTATTACAGCTCCGTCAATATCGCAGAATGATTCCATCAACCTTCCGAAAAGGTCGATGAATAATATAGGATCAGTTCTATATGTTAAAAGGTACTATGTGTTCATGTCATGTCAGGAGTGTCGATCTGTTTACTGCCCTACACGTACTCCCAACACGGATACGTTCGAAATTAACACTGTTAAAAGTTGTCGCCATAAAAGGAGTTTGGGTTGTTCCAGCAGGAGCATCTTGTGTAAAATGTTCATCTGTATTCCAGATATTCAAGAAAAGCTTGGGCATGACAGGTAAGTTCAATGGGACTCAACAAAAGTACCAGAATCTGGACTTTACTGAGAAAGTGTCATACCAAAAATAACATATGTTAAAGATAAGTTCAATGTATTAACCGGCATTGACCGGGCACGTTGTGATGAATGCTGGGTGCTCACATACACAGCCTAGAAACAAACGCTAACGTTTCCATTCCAAATTGTGTGACGAATGAAGATCCCGGTTAAAACTGATCTTCACCATCCCATGCTTGTCGTAAGAGACGACTAACGGGATCGGGTGGTCAGGCTCGCTGACGTGGTTGGCATATGTCATTGTATCCAAATTTCGTAGATCGATGCTCATGATGTTGATCACTGGGTTGTCTGGTCCAGACTCTATTATTTACAGACCACCGCTATATAGCTGGAATATTGTTGAATGCGGCTTAAAACTAAAATCCTCACTCCAAATTGTGTGCGGGACCATAGGGCAGGTTACGCTCACCTTACCTCTGTTTTCATTCCGATGTTTTACTGCTTTTCCCAAGTCGAAACCACACTTGTGTCTTGTTAATCTATGGCTGTAACGGTTGATGTTTTCCTGTGAATAGCACCTCTTTGGTTGGATAAACAAAGATAAAACACTTCCTGATCAGCAAAATACCAGTCATCGATGTTATAGGTCACTAAAACCCTGAAAAACAATGGGTTGCTATTTTTGATGCGGGTGATTGCCTAATGAGTACAATGCATACTGGTTTGTCATAGAAACTATGCAGGTACCCCAGTGACTTTATGTTTAACTTATGAAGGTTGGAGCAATACAATGAAACTTAATCTGCCTTTTGTGAGGAATGTACCAAAGAATAATCTAAGGAAGGAAATTGTACCAGATCAATATCTATCTTCTTGTGTGTGGGTCTGTATTAAACATTACCTTGTAAATATAAATGCGTTTGGGACAAATGTCGGAAAAACTTGGAAGAAATGATTATATAAATGAAGAATAATGACAGTTATTATGGATATTCAATTTCTTTTATTCTGTGGAGGCGACGTTTCGACTTAGGTTCTAATGTCGTTGTCAAGCAGAATAAAAGAAGTTGTATATCCATAATAATTGTCATTATTCTTCATCAACTCAACTTCTAAAATGCCCATCAAAGAAGTATATATAAATGGATCCTAACTTTTCTAAAATGGTCACATTGCTACTATATCTCCAAAAGTGTAGAAAACGGACAATCTATTGCCGTTTTGTTCGATTATGGAGATTTTCTTTTCGATCCTGCCAGGCTATTTTAGCATTATGAAAAGCTTGTACGTATGTTTCTTAATATGCATGGCCACATTACAAACTGGAGTGTACACACATTAACTGGAATTTGATGTGGAAGTTTCATTGGTCTCTTTCGTGTGTAGCTCCAGCTGGGTGGATAGATGAAGGTATGGGAATTGGCAGTTTTAGAATTAGTGATCGGTGTTTTCAGATCATCACCTGAAGTCTCAGTTAAATGTCACAAATTCGGCCAATTTCTATTGTTTTCACAATGCCAGTCAGGGCAAAAGTTATGGTAATTATGCATTGAGAAACAATATTCCAGCAGCACCAGCCTTGGTGTCTACATGTCACAACTTCTCCAACGAACCAGGAACCGATCAATGTGTAAACGTCGTAGGAAGACGTAGGAACGTCTTTTTCTGATTATGTACATTGTTTTGTAGCTTTTATTGACATTTTCTACTGTGACTAGCGTCTGTGGTCTACTGTAGCAATTACTTATGTTAAGTTTTAAAACAAAATATATCATCCTTTTGAATACATGACACGTTTTATGGATAACAACTTCTTTTTTATTCTTTACACGACGTTTCAGAGCTAATTCTTGCTCCTGCATCAGGTGAATGCTGATTCAGTACAAAGAGTGAATATATATAATAGATAGAAACACGTTTACACAATGCAAGGATGGAGAATGTACAGATAATACTTCAGAATCGCCTGCATAATTATCATAATTATAAGATCACCTGCCCTGACGTTTGCACTCAAATTGCCATTCCGGATGCAAATCTAAATCTCCCTAGCTAACAGACGCACTGCTTTTTCAATGGTGAATCCTTGATGTGTGGACAGATACATTGATTGATGAAGAAATAGGGAAGTGTGATTGCTGGCAAGAGCGTTTACCTTGTGGCCAGACGGTAATGAGTGTGGCATTCTTCTAAAGCACGTTAGTTTTATTCGTTCTCATTGACAAACAAGACGTTTTAATAAAATATACGGTGTTAGTTTATCCGGACAGCAGGACCATACATGTATAGATCCCTTTACAGAACGATGTCTACAGATGTCAATTATGAAAACCCAGAATGAAAGTCTTTCTGAAAATCAGCTTGTATTGTCTAAGGCACAGCTTGAGGTGGGAGAAGTTTGAAAGAGATTGAGGTCACAGACGTTTTCCACTCTGGTGAAACCTACACACATGAACCATGACAGCAATTTTCTGAACACAATATGGACTTTTTCCCTCAAGTAATTTAATGAATTATCAGCTATTTTCTATGAGATAATTACCAGCACGCCCACCAGTGCAGCTTGGAAATCGCTTCTGTAATTGTTGATACATGAGTTTAAAGGATTGACTCTCATATTTTAAACTTCCTTCATCGTATCCTTTAAGCACGTATCTGTTTGAGATAACTTCCGAACATAGACCTCCTTTCCATAATAGGATTACATTTCACCACAGACAGTGCGCACGATGCATAATGCCGTTTATGTAAACATTATTTACCAGAGTGTCAGTAATGTACAAAAGAGGGTGTTAAGTTACGTTGGAAACTATTTGCATTTCCGTCTTCTGAGTCAATATTAACTCAATAAGCGTATCCGAATCAGACACGGATTGATACAGCAAGACAGCTGTGAATAGATAGTGCTGATGTTGATAAAATGTGATATCAGCTTCTTGTTTCCCTAACCTGTCAGACCTAAAGTAAGGATATACGTCAGCCTAAGTAACCAGTGTAAATGAATCGAGCTTCCATTAGCGTTGAGTACATGTATTCAAAGGTACATACTATATTTGTTTCATAGTATTAACAGCAAACCGCTGGTAGTGGTATCAGAATGAAAGGCGTGTGGACTAGACCTCTAGCACGTGAAAAATGAAAATGCAATGTGTTGGAACACATGTCATTCACGATAAAATCAGACAAAAACTGACAATAAGCGAGAAAAACGCCAGGATCACTGTTGATAAAGGTAACAGAGTAACACCCCATACACAAATACATAAAAAGGCAAGTCAATTCTTAATCTTATTATTGTCCAGGCAATTTGCGGAACTTCATCGTCATTGGAATAGTCACACGTTAAAAAAACTCTGATTATTCAATATTTACATATAGCTGGAATGATGCTGAAACAAGAAACAAACTACGAAACAAACAAACTATTGTATGTAATATGTACGCAATGTCGACACTTATGATAACATCCAGTATAAGCTGGCTTTGTATCAAGTGGGTTAGGGAAACCCATGCATTCAGATGCACAACACAAACACGTGTGTAGTATAATTCTTTGAAAACAGGAACGATAAAACCTGTTTGCCAAACTGAAAATAAGCACAACGAATGAATACCATACAACACATTTATGTAAATTTCAGCAGATTAAATACTTTTGTAATTGGTTTGCTTTAATTCAGTTTGAAATTGAAGGTAAGTGAGACATAGCTATCATGGAAATTCAATCCAAACAGGAGTCAATCAGCTAAAAGATAACTGGAATCACCAGTAGTCATCCTTTCGGTGATAAATTCTATTTGTCGAATAACATGGTTCAAGAACACAACAGGCATATGGTAATGATTCTTTGATTTGTTCATAAAGTAAAGTGATCACTATTCGTGATGCATAATTGAGAGAGGTCTTTTGACCCGTGTTAAGTTCTGTTTGTCCCATACTACCGAGAGCAAGAACGTTTTCTTGTCTGTTCTCAGTTGACAATACAATTGTATAACTATAACCTCATCACTATGAAGATTAGTTACATTTCACTGATAGTGTACTTACAACACCGTCAAGGTTACCCACAAATCCACTCCATCAGCCTCCTGGAAGGGTCAGCGTTGAATATGGGATCAACCCTGTGATAGTAGTAATCCAATCAAATATCTTTAATGTTAGACACTTCGACCTTTGCAGTCTTCTCCCAAAGGAAATAAAACGAAATAAAGACTCAAATGTAAGGAATTTTCCGTTTACTATAGGCAGAATCTGATTTCCCGATATGGCCAAACACATAGACTATCTATATCATGCATCAACAATTATGTGTTGAAAAATGTACGGTCAATGATCACTAATTTGAAAGCAAATTTAGCTTATTGTTCAATCTATACCTCAAGCAAAAATAGGAACAATGCTTTAAGATTAGTTTATTTCTCCTTTAACCGGCGGAATACAACTGGTGAATAGGTATGGATATTTCAATTGCTTCAATGCTCATATCTGATTCATGTGTTTCCGACTCAATTATGTACAGTTCGCCGCCACAAAGCTTGCAAAGTGGTAAGGGCTACATTAATCAACATTCAAAGAAAACGCAGTAAAATATTGTTGATGCATATTGGAAGCAAGTGAGGTTTGCCCTAAACAAACCAAACAGGATTCAGTGAACAGATTATGAGTTGTGAGCTGTCTATGCTGGTTTCTGAGAGTGTGCAATATGCTCGCACACCGAACTTAAAATGGTCTCAGGACAATGAACCATGTTTATTTTTGGACATTCAATGTTATTTCAGGGAAACAATTAACAAACTCTCTATTGGATCAGCAAAAGAATGCTCATCGATTGTGTGATTTGTGTAACTCTGAACAATACTGCGTTACTATTTTGATAACCCAGTGAATACAATGCATGCTGGTTTGCCGCAGAAAAACATTACATGTTCCACGGTGTTGATGTAGTGAAATATGAAGGTTGTACAAATGCAATCAAAACCGCCCGTCTTTTTGCAAGAGATCAATGACAAGCGGATATGAAATATGACCTTAATGAATAAATCTGTACATGGTCGACATTCC